>JAIUCV010000974.1:0-226322 GCA_026724425.1 Erythrophleum ivorense
GAAAGTGGCTTGGAACTCATACAAATGGATGAAAGACACCAATTTCCACGAATTAGCCATGGTCAGATTTTCAATTTTTTTGTCACAACTTTGGAAATTCATAACTAAATCCACAAAAATCAAAATTCAACAAAATTTACCATTCCAGAAAGCTCTGGATGTCTATCCATGGTAAAAATAATTTAGCTCATGAAACATTAAGGGGAAAATATTTGATATCGAAAAACCCACTGAGGTCTCTGTTACCTGGGCCACTATTTTAGATTACTGATATAAATTTTTAAAATTCATAACTAATTTTATAAAAATTGAAATCATACACATTTGGTCATTTTGGAAATCTACAAATGTTAAATTTATGCTAAAAATAATTCTAGAATGAAACAGATACTTTTAGCCTTTGAAAATCTATAAAACAATAACTAGACTCAGGGGGCACTACTGCTACTGACAGCAAACTTCAAAAATACATAACTCTTTGTTCAAACCTCTAAATGAGGTGATCTTAGTGGCCACAGAAAGCTTATGACCTCTAGTTTATGCCTATAAAATTTCACAAGCAATAAAAAATTACAACCCTGAATCCCTTCCCATGGATCCATCAATGTTGTTTAAATTGAGTAGATCTAGAAATATTTACCTTTTTTGTCGGACCTTAAGAACTGATCTATAGATCTGCTTCCTCTACCGGTATCCACACAAACGAATGCTCAACTCGAATGGTGTGCGAGCGCCTTTTGCCAACGTCCGTATACATTTTTGGTAGAGAAGACACTCTCATCTCCCTTTCCCTCTCTAGGCGTTCGTATAGTGTTTGTGTGTCATCTGTACACTTTTCTCTCTCTAAGGTTTTTCATTAGTTCTGTAGTTCTAGGAAATCCAAGCCTCCTACCTTTTTATAGAAGTATCTTATTAGGGTTTCAGATATATTTGATTAATTTAAAATACATTATTTTAAATCAAATCAAATCAAATTTGAATTAAATAGATTAGTTTAAATTTAAGTCCATCTAATATATTTAAATTTTAACTAATTATATAATATAAATCTAAAACTTAATTTAAATTTAATTTATTTTATAAATTAAATCTAAATTATCATATTAGTTTAAATTTAAATCTATCATGTAGATTTGAATTTAAAACTAATTGATTTAAATTAATTGAAGGATATATATATCGAATATATATTTCAAATTTTATAAATTATATATATCAAATATATATTTATTTATTTATAAAATTCTTCCACCCTATATTGAATGTAATCATTGAATCTAAATGCAATTTCAAATTTAATGAATTTGGACATTTTAGCTCGAGTTGACTCGTTCTTGTGTGCGACCCTATAGGCCCATATGATATTGGCATTGGGCTAAAAATACTATTTGACCCACAAGTCACAAGTGGTCTCTAGCAAAACATTGTGACTACCTAAATTATATAGAGATCGGTGATCTGATGCAACCTGTCATATAACCTTATTACATCCCTTTTGTCACATGATATTTAGATCAAGTATGAGGCATGAAAATGTCATTTTCATCTTCCTTGATCGTCACTTTCTCAATCTATGTACAGACTGATAGTACAAATAGAAGCCCTTCCATTCCAACATGGCCATGCATTTCTCAATCTCACTCATTGAGGGGCCCAGAGATATCTCTCTATTAATTAGAGGGACAAATTTTATCTTGATCACTCATTTTCTTCTACATGAATTCCACTATACCCGATCATAGCCTTTATGATCACTCGGTTAAAGATGACTTTTGACTATGCTAAAAAATAATGTTTCTCATGTTGAAAACTATAGTAATCTCAAGTCTAAGGGCTCGGTGATATGGTTATATATGAGATATGCTTATGACTTAATCTATGTAGCTATCTTAACCGGTCGATCTGGCATCTTGTTCCCTAACAAGTGCCTATAATTTTGATTCGTGTTTATATACATGATTAACACATAATCCTCAATCAAAATCATACTAGTCTTAGTTCATCATTGTTCCCACAATGATGATCGACTAGGGATATTTAGGATAATCAATATGATTTATCAAAGGATATTATTATATAGAACATGCAAATAATATAATAATGTAATAAAATAAAACTCTTATTTCTTAATAAAGTACAACATTTGCAATACAATGATTGGCCTAGGGCACAATCACCAACATTGGACACCTTTTGCCCATCAGATGACATAAAACACAGAATTAACAGTGTGAACAGTGCACATACCAGAACCAATTGAAAATCTCAACTTTGAAAATTCATAAATAATTCTGTAGAGCTCCATTTTTCCTTCACTTTAGCTTCTCAAAAAGCTCTCAATGAGCTTTACATGTCTGCCAAATTTCATGAAAAAATTCCTTCATTTGGTCAAAAAACGCCATAGGGTGCCATTTAGGTCAACTTAATGCCTTTCAATGGTTTAAGGATAGGCAAAATGGCTCCTAAGGTCCTTGTTGTAAAGTCTCACATCGGATAGAATGGTCCTAGGAACGGCCCATATAAGTGGAGAGAATCCTCCCCCTCATGAGCATGCTTTTCCCGTGAGTTAAGCAAGAAGGGACAAATCCCAACGACCCATGAACTGAGAAGGAAGGGACAATACTTGTGAGGGCTCTGTATGTGTTGGTATCAGAGCTGGCCGTTCGAATATGCAACCCGAGGATGGGTTGGCCCCCAAGGGGGGTGAAATGTAAAGTCCCACGTCAGATGGAATGGTCCTAGGAACGGCCCATATAAGTGGGGAGAATCCTCCCCCTTACGAGTGCGCTTTTCCCATGAGTTAAGCGGGAAAAGACAAACCCCAAAGAACCAGGAAGGCAAAGTCAACGACCCACGAACCGGGAAGGAAGGGACAATACTCATGAGGGCTCTGTATGTGTCTACATAAATGTAACTCCATCATTTCTAACTCATACCTATCATCCCTTACATGCTCATGTGAGATATAGTAAGAATAACGTGAGAACTTCCATTGGATTCATACACTTTCTTGCTTTGCGTCATGGTTAAAAATGCATTTCGGTGTCACATGGACTGTGTGAGCTCATGCTATGCATCCTTATATTTAATTGCACCATTACAACTCATTTCAATCCCAAAAACATGCTTTCAACCCATGGAAACCAAAAAGAGACATGGGACATGAATATTCATTCTTGGTCAGACTTAGCCCCATTTCTGGGCAAAGTTTGGAAAATCATAACTAAATCTAAAAAAATAGAAAAAATGTAATCTTAGTCATTCTGGAAAGCTTGGGATTTCTAGTTCATGCTAAAAATATTTACAAGTCATAACATCCCACACACAGGACGTTTGACATGCAAAATGGTGACAGGAGGGTTATTTCACAAATCCCTTGCCGATTTTCTTAGCTTCAAGCTTGGTGGCTCCCATGTCTTTGTTCACTTAGTCCACCTAGCATATTAGGATAGTGGAGAGGAGGGGATGAGATTCAAATAATCCCAATAGCTTATCTCTCATTCAATCATACATAATATGTGAAAAGTAAGCTTTTCAAATGCATGTATGGAAAAGTGGAAGTCATGGACATTTTAAAAGCAACCTTGGCATGTGAATTAAGCATACAAGATATTCAAGGGTTCACCAAGTGTTTGGATTGGCCTCACACTTCTCCTCATGGATTTTGGACTTGCCTCACCCACTCTTGAGCATTTTGGAATCAACCATACTCTTGGGAGTCCACATTAATTTTGAGAGACCCTTTGCTTTGTCTCAACCAAGCTCGAGGGTTCTTGGTTCATCCTCACCCAAGGGAAGAGTTCTTGGCCTTTCCACACTCAAGCAAACTCATACAAACATCATGGATTCATTTAACACATAACATAGCATTAAGGATCATGACATGTAAAGGCTTGCTAGCATACTTTTCATAGCTTGAAAATACACATACACACATTCTAAAATAAGTTAAACACACATTCATGCATGAGAGAAAGGGGGAGAGAGCTACCTTATAGGCTAACACAAGCCTTCCTTTTCAATTTGTCTTCTCCCTTCTTAATTTCACTATCACAACTAGATAGAAGTGCTTCTCTTAAGCCTAGACACACAAGATCATGGAATTACTCTCTCATAACTCAACACTTATTCACAAAGCTAGGGGTTTCTTTATAGCAAACCCTACCAAGTATATAAGAAACTAAGGGTTCTTTCTCTCTCTAGAAGTTCACCAACTATCCTTCCTCTCTCAAGCTCTCAAGAAAGAAAAGTAAAGAAGTAAAGCTACATGAGTTCTAACCTCCTTCAAGAGTAGTTTTCCACTTTTTCTCTTCTGAACCAAGCCCAAAACATAGCTAATTCAACAACCAAAACCATAAAAAGAGAGGGCAAGGAGAGAAGAACAAGATTCTAAGAAGAAAAGCTAGGGAAATCTTAAGTTATGCTTACCTTTTTCTTGTTCTCCTTCCTTTTCTAGGTGTCTCTCTCTCTCTCCTCTGCCCTTTTCTCTAACTTGGATGAAGCCTAAGTCAGTTAAAAGGAGAAGGAATGAATTGGGGCACTTTAAGAAGTTAAATTCTCTTTTTTTATGCTTTTTCGGACTAACCCTCATTATAGCGAAGAATAACCCTCGCTACGGCGAGCACGTATCAGTCTCAGATCCCTATTTTCACTATGGTGCGCTACGGCGAGTAACTCCCTGATTTTTGTATGGGATGCTGGCACTTGCTAAAGCTAAAAGCATTTTTGCTAAAGTTAGACCATTTCTCACTATAGCGAACAGGTACATTCGCTATAGCTAGGCCATTTCTCACTATAGCTAACAGATTTAAAAAATTTTCAGCCCTTTTTTTTTTTCTGGTTGTTACACTTGTGACCACTTGAGCATGTCGGAATGGCCCAAAAAGACTTTTTAAACTTGTCTTAAAGGTGTAGAAACTCAAAATATAAAATCTCATCTTTCATCCCTAAGTCATATGCAAGGAGACATATATCTAAAGTAGCCATACAATACCAAAAAATTCCAAAACTTCTCATTTATCATCAATTGTCATACATATATCAACTATAGGAATATTTACATATAGTCTATTCATTGTACATCCATTCTATCAAAAGTTTTCATCATTTGCCATTTCTTTGGTTACAACATAAGCAAAATCAAGCAATTTAGGGCCAAAGCTTTATCTTCCACCTTGGTGACTTCCATTTCCTTATTCATTGGCTCCACCTAGCATATTAAGATATTGGAGAGGAGGGGGTGAGATTTAAAGAATCCTAATAGCTCATCTCCCATTCAATCATACATAAAGAATGTAATACAAGCCTAAAAGTGCATGCATGGCATACTAACATTTGAAATGGTTAAAGATGCATTCTTGGCATTTACACAAAGCACACATAGCATACTTAGGTTTGATAAATGAATGGATTAGCCTCACTTACTTCCTTCAAGGTTCTTAAACTTGCCTTACCCTTTTTCTCAAAGGCCTTGAACTAAACCTTGCTCTTGGGAGACTTTCTCTTAGTCTCAACCACTTCTAAGGGCTCTTAGCTCATCCTCATTAAAGATAAAAGGTTCTTGGCCTCTTCACATTCAAGTAAACTAATGTAAATATTCTAAGCATCATTTGAATATATAATGCAATACTATGGTTTCATGGAACATAGGCATCATACTCAAATACAATTCATAGCTTAAAATACACATACACACATTTAAAAGCAATGTAGACATTCATTCATGCATGGGAGAATAGAGAGAGAGCTACCTTGCTTGCATTTACACACTTTTTCCTTAAGTCTTGAGTCATTTCCCTTGGCCTCACATACCCAAGAAGGTGGAGATTATTTCTCTTGGCATAGACACATCATATGGAAGCTAATTACACTCTTGAAACAAGTTAGGACATTAAACTTATATTTAAGAACATATTTGGTTCCATAAGTCACATAATGGTTCCATAAATGGCCTATTGAGGCAACCATCATGATTCAAGTTCTTAGCTCCATTCTCTTCTCATTTCTAGGCCTCTTGACCTCATTTAAGGTCCTTAGAGCCATTACATATTCATTTACAAAAGCCTAGACACAAGTTGCTTCATAAGGTCACATTATGGAAGCCATTGCCTCATCTCCCAATTCATGTCTTCTAAATTCTTCCCAAGGGTTCCTCCCACCTTCTACCATCATATGAAGTCTCAAACTAAGGCTAGAATAAATTAAAACACTCCCTAACCCCTCCATCTGTCCTAGGCTGACATTATGGAAGCATTTAGGGTTCAAGGGGTTTCCAATTTTTCCTTGATGGGAAAGCCACTTGGGAGGCTTCTTAGAGGTCTTATGAGCTCAATGGAACATTTAAATGGCCAAGGAAATTCATAGATTAAATCAGTTTTTACAATTCCTTCAAATGCACTACACTTTTTCAACTTAGATTTCATTAGTTTTTCTTGTAATTTCTTGGCATAATCCAAGTTCCCATAACCTAATTCATATGATTCATTATTGGTTCTGCCTAAAAACACTCTCCCCTTGGCTGGCTATAGGGAGGACGAATTGCACACAAGAAGGCTAAGAGAAGTGAAGCATGGAAACTAAGTTTTTTAACTTGATTTCAAGCTTTCCTTGAATGCTTTCCCTTTTCTTCTAGCTCTCCTCTCCAAATCTGAATTTTCCACCTCTGTTCTGCCCTCCATACAGACCCAAAAAAATCATCAAATCCATGGAAATAAAGGGGAAAAAGAAGGAAGAGCAACTTGCAAGAGAAAAATTTTGAATTTCTATAATTTTTTCTACCTTTTCCTTGCTTTTTCTCTCTTCAAAATATCCTCTCCTTGTGTGCCTAAGAGAGCTAGCTTCCTCCTCTATTTTTGGGGCAGAAACAAATCATGGAATGAGGAGCTGCTGGAATGTGGATAAGAAGAATAAGCTAAAAGTCAGTTTATGCAACTTCTTACTTTTGCATTTAGTCTCTTTTCTTGGCTTTTTCATTTTAGGCTCATTTCAACTCTTTTTTGAAATTCATCTTTTCCATCATAATATTGGGCTTTTTAACTTATAAAATGCCTTTGGAACCACTCAAATTGAATCTAAAACCATTTCGAACCGTTCAGTTATAGTTTTAGTCAATTGATAGCCAAAATCACTCATCGAAGGAGTTTCAACAGTTCCAAGAGCTCCCATGGTTTTCAGGGCCTCTGAGAATCCCAAAAAACTCAAATTTTTTATTTAAAAAGCCCTCCTATGAGTTTTCAAAATTTTTCAAAAAGTACAAAAATGCCCCTACTTTCTTCGATAAATTTTTTAAATCACTCTGGCCTTGGTTTCTGGGCAACTCAAGACTCAAATCCTCATTTTCCATTATTTTGAATTTTATCCTAATTTTACTTGGCCCTAATTCCTTCTATTTCAGGGACTTTCTTTTGTATTTGGCTCATTTCTGACATTTACAGAGAAACCGAACATCGCGTTTCTCACGTTTATGGAAGGACTGGATGTTACATATGATACTCATGAAATTTTATAGGCATATAGTTGGCATTATAAGCTTTTCATAGCCACCGAGTTTATGTAAATCAAAGTTGTGTAGCCAAATATATGTATTTTCAAAGTTTAGGGTTTGATTATGGCTGTGTACAATGGCAATCTTGGTTTTTAATGGTTTTAATAGGTTAAATGGATTCAATTGCATTTGAAATGTTTATAACATGTAGTTCATATCTTGAGCTTTCCATATAATTTGGATGAATAGGAGTTATATAGCTTAAGATATGCATTTCCGAAATTAGTGTAAATTTTATGTATTACACCATTTTAGGCTAAACACACTTGAAAGATTTCCTATGCATATTTTTTGATCTCATGAGTTGAAACATGTTTTTTTATGATTGTGAATAAAGGAAAAGAGAGAAATAAATTTGGACCTCTATAGCTTCATATGACATATAAATGGGTTGTTTTTTGTGTTAAAAACCCTAAGAGCAGAGGTAAACTTTATATTGAATTCCATAAATTGTATGAATGAGCTAGATAAGCTAGGCATGACATCTAATGCATGACATACCTTATTTGAAAGCTTGTTCAATGGTGATTTATTTATTTTATTTAGTTGTCTCAACCTTCACTTTTTCTTGAGAAGTTAACCACCATTTTTGTTCTTCTTCCTTCTCTTTCGTCCCATTTTTGGACACCATTTCGAGTTTATTTGGAACTAATTTGGGTTGATGGAGATGAGGAAGAAAGTGGTGTGACACTTTATAAAAGGTGGAGGAAAATTTGTATAACATGTTACATCTTAACACTTTAACTCTTTCGTTTAGGCTCATTTTAGATCCTTTTTAGAAATTATATTTTCATAATAAAAGTGGGGCTTTCTAATTTATTTAAAACATTTAATTTGAAATTTAAAATAGTTTTGAAAAGATCAATCAAAGTTATAGTCAACTAACATCCTAAATCATACACCATAAAGTTTTAACCATTCTGAAGGTCCCTATGATTTTTAGGGCCTCTAAAAATCCCAGTGAGTTTAATTTTAGCCTTTAAATTCTTTTCCTTGAGTTTCTAAAATTTTGCTCAAAATTATGGTTTTGCCATTGGTACATCAATTTCCTCTCTTTAGCCACTTTAGCTTAATTTTTGCTCTTTTTGCTTTTTCCTTTCCTCTTATCTGAACTTTTAATCCCTCATTATCATAGTTACTAACGTAACATCTGATTTCTTCGTAAATGCACGAAACTCACCAGATGTAAAAGGAAGTCCTTTAAATGGAATGATTTTAGGTCCACTAAAGTGAGAGCAATAATAGAGGCCTCAAATAATAAGGATTTAAGGACAAAGGTGCCCTGAAAATGCAGCTAGAATAACTAGACGAAATTTAACGAAAATGTAATGACATTTCTATAATTTTGGGCACTTATTAAAAAACTCAAAAAAAGATTTTTAAATGAAAAAAATGAGTTTCTCGGGGCTCTAAGAGGCCCTAAAAACTATAGAAACCCATAGAACATCTAAAACCCCTCTGGTTTACGATTTAGAATGATAGTTGACTCGAACTTTAACATTTTCATTCGGGAAGGTTTTAGATCCAAATTGAGTGATTCCAAAGGCATTTTATAAGTTATAGAATCTAAAGTTTATGATGGAAAAAGCAATTATTGAAAAGGAGTTCATTTGACTCTAAAAGGAGATAGCCAAGAAATGGGACATAAATGAAATTTTAAAGGAACAATTTTAAGACACTTGGCTCCTTATATAATGTCTCATTCTCCTCCCTCACTTAACCGACCTAAGTTCTATCCAAGAATAGAAGGGAGACTAGCTGAGAAAGGCATGCAAGAAGGGAGGAAGAAGAGGAAGAAAAACCTAGGAAAAGGTAAGGTAAAGTATAGAATTTCATGGTTCTTCCTTTACAAAAGATGTTCCTCTCCTTCTCCTCTTTCTTTCTATGGTTTCCATGAATGATTGAGACTGTTTGGGATTGGTTCAAAGAAAGGAAGTTGGATTTTGGAAGGAGAGGATTATACCAAGTGAAAAAAACTCTTGAAATGAGCCTAGAGCCAAGGTAACTTTCATTGTTTTCCTTGCACTTCTTTGTCTTCTTGCCTTGGGATGTTTCGACCAGCATAGTGTAATATCCAGTTCTTTGAAAATGAGAGAAAACATGAGAAACATAACATACAGTTTCTCCATAAATACACAAAATCCACAGGATACAAAAAGAAGTCCCTTAGATAAAGTGATTTGAGATCCAATAAAATTAAAATAACATTCTAAACCTTAAATGATGGTGATCAAGGTCAGAGGTGCCTTGAAACCACAGCCAGAATAACTAGACAGATTTTTTACGAAAAGGCAACAAATGTGATAGCATTTTTATAATTTTGGGTAATTTTTAAAATTCTCATAGGAGGACTTTTTAAATTGTAAATTTGAGTTCTCCGAGATTCTCAGAGGCCCAGAAAATCATAGAAAGTCTCAGAACAGTTAAAGCCCCCTTCGGTAGACATTTTCTAATGGCGGTGAACCTGAACTTTAACCAATTTGTTCGAAAAGGTTTTAGTTCTAAATTGAGTGATTCTAAAGGCATTTTATAAAATTGGGAACCTAAATTTTATGATGGAAAAGATGGTTCTAAAAAAGGAGCTAAAATGAATTAGAAACAAAAATGCCAAGAATAAAGGGTAAAATTGGAATTTTTGAGAAAAAGGAAGCTTCTTGAGTACTCTTTATTATACATGTTTCTTCTCCCCCATATCTAGATCGACTCATTTCTACCCTCAAACCAAAAAAATAAGGCAACTCTTAGGCGCACCAAAGGAGGGGATTTTCAAGGGAGAAAAACAAGAAAAAGGTAAGAAAAGTGTAGAATTTCATGCTCTCCCTTTTAGTGAACTTGTTCCTCTCATTCTCCTCTTCATTTCTATGGTTTCATTGATAGATTTGGTGATGTTTTAGGTCTGGTCCAGAGGAGGAATAACAGAATTTAAAGGAGAGGAATTCACCACTTGGAAGAGCACTTGAGAAAAGTTAGGAAATCAAGGTAAGTTTTTGTCTTCCATACTTCCTTTTCCTTACTCCTCCTTGTAAGCATTTGGTCCCATATAGAGCCCAATCAAAGGGAGATTCATAGGTTTTGGAGTGTGAGAAGCAAGTAGGTGCAAAGAAATCAAAGAAAAAAGCATGAAAATACAAGATAGAAAAGTTAAGGATTCATGGAGACATTATGAAATCTGTTTTGATCCATGAATTCCCTAGCCTAGATGAGTGTTTGCTTGAGTTCCTAAGACCCTTAGAGACCTTTCCATGTGCATTTCCCATCAAGAAAACAAAGAAAGCCCATTGGTCCCCATTCTTGAAGCTTATTTTAGCCTAGGACAAAACTATTTAAGGATATTTTTAATTTCATTTAAGCTTAATTTTGTATCATATATGATGGGAGAGTATGAGAGGAAGCCTTAGAAAAATTTTAGAAGCCATAGATAGCGAGATGGAGGTGTAGGCTCCATAATGTAGTATAATAAAGCAACTCCTAGCTAGGCTCCTTAAAATAATTGTGTGATGACTCCAAGAAGTCTAAATGGAGTCAATAATCATAGATTGAAGGAGAGAAGGGAGCCAAGATTATGAATTCTTGTAGTTACTTCATTAAGTGCCTTATGGAAGCATAATGGAGCCATAGACCAAAGTAGTATCATGTAAAGTGTGTATAATACCAAGGCTTATTCCCATGAGTAATTCATGTTTCTTTTGGTATGTTTTGGCCAAGAGAAACAAGCTTTACATCATTGTGAGTGTGTGACCAAGAGAGGGAGCATAATTCCAAGAGAAAAAGTAGGCTTGTGTGGCAAAGGTAACTCTCTCTACTTTCTCTCATGCATGAATGTATGCTTACCTTATCTTTGAATGTGTGTATGTGTGTTTTAAGTCATGAAAAGTGTTCTAGCATGTGCCTTTGTTCCATGGTACCATGATATTGTAATATGTTCTTAAATGATGCCTAGTATGTGTGCTTGCGTTTGCTTGAGTGTGGTGAAGCCAAGAACCCTTAGCCATGGTGAGGAAAAGCCAAGAACCCTTAGAAATGGTTGAGACAGAGTAAAAAGTCTCAAAGAGTGAGGTTGAGTCAAAACCTCTTAGAGCAATTAGGTGAGGCAAGTCCAAAATCCATAAGAGAATGAGTGAGGCTAATCCACTTACTTGGCAAGCCTATGTATACTTTGTGTGACTTGTTTAAATGCTAAGAATGCATCTTGAATAATTACACATTTCATTATGCCTATGCATGCATTTTCAAGACTGATATTACATTCTTTATATGTGATTGAAAGGAAGATGAACTATTGAGATTCTTTTAATCTCATTCCCTTCTTTCCAATGTCTTAACATGCTAGGTGGACTAAATGAGCAAGGTAATGGAAGCCATTAAGTTGGAAGATGAAGGCATGACACCAAAGTGCCTAGATTTTGCTTCTTTATAGCCATATGAGTGGCAAATATTGTAATCCATTATTGTATATGTCCCATGACCTTATGAACATATGTAATTATGCAAATGTATCATGTACAAATGAGATTTAATGTTATGTGTATGATATAGTATATTCTGGACATTGAAGAGCAAGACTAGACTTATATATTCTTGTGTATGGCTTGGGGTGAAAGAGTGAGTTTTCAATTTCTAAGTTTATGCACCTTTAAGACAAGTTTAGAAGGTTATTTTGGTGTATTCCCACATGCTCAAGTAGCTATGGTTGCCTTAGAAGCAATGTTGGACTATTTGGACCCCTTTGATGACACAAAATAGACCATTTCACAACTTAACATCAAGATCTAACCAAATGAACAAATTTGCCCATGAAACTTGGCATACACATAGATGTTATCTAGATATTTTTAGGAAGCTAAAGATTAGATTATTTGGAGCTCTGTGGAATTAATTATGAATTTTCAAAGTTGGCATTTTTTTGTTGAATTGATGCAGACACTATTCATATGGTCAGTAAATTGGGCTGTGTCATTTAAGGGTCAAATAATGTCTAATGCTCAAGAAATTTTACAAGAATAAACTAGACATGATAATCTTTCCATGGACATTGAGATCACCCCAATTGGACTTTGAGCAGGGAGATATGAATTTTTGAAGTTAGAGGACAGTACCAGTAATGACAGTCAACCTCTGGTACTATTTCATCAATTTTGGGTGGCTAGCAGCCTTTGTTGTGGCCTAGATTTATTTTTACATAAAGTAGACATCTTTTGCTTTCTAGAATAGTAAAGTATGCATGATTTTGACTTTTTTAAAATTAGTTATGATTTTTCAAAATTTATGACAATAAGATGGAAATTTTGGCCAAGGCTGCACCTAGTGTTTTTATGTATTCCATCCACTTGCACGAGTTCTAGGCCACCTCTTGGAATGGTTATGAGTTGTATTTGTGTATTTAAATAGAAAAATGAAATGGATAAATCCATATGGCCCATGGAACACCGAATGAAAATTTTATCTGTGACGTAACGCAATTAAATGTATTATTTTTTATGGTTTTCTTCTTTCTCTTGTGTTGTTCATAGAAGGAAGCCTAGAATGTATATGAGATGAGTCTTATAAATATGGTGTTACACATAGAGCCCATCCTCTAGGGGATGAATTCTGTCCAAACCAAGGTAGAATTAAGGGTTCTTGAGTGTGAGGATTAAGAATGTCATTGAAATTGAATAAGAAGTATGGAAATGCAAGCTAGCAAAGTTAGGGATTTTAGTGTACCTTAGGAAATATGAAGCTTCCTAAGGATAAATTAAGCTATCTAAGAGTATATATGAGTTCTCAAGATATCTAGGAAATTCCCTAAGTGGCAATTCCTTAAAGGAAATGAAGTAAACTCCATTAATGCTCCAAGCCTCCATAGTCTCGGCCTAAGTAAATTTGACCACCTAGGGAGTGTTTTAAATTTTTCTAAGGCTAGAATGGGACTAAATATAATAGGAGAACACCAAAGGAACCCTTGGAATAAATTTAGAAACCATATCTTGTGAGATGGAGGTGTAGGTTCCATTTTAAGACATTAGAAAGCAACTAATGTGTAGGCTCCTTAGAATGAAATTGTGATGACTCTAAGGAATCTAAATGAAGTCAAAAGACTAGAATTGAATGAGAAATGGGAGCTAAGGTCATGAAATCCAAAGGTTTCTTCATTGTGTCTTGAATGGATCCATAATGAGGTTACATGAGAAAGTAGCATAGCATAGGGCTTGTAAGAAGCTAAAGCTTTTTCCAATGACTTAAACATGCCTCATTAGATGTGTCTAGGCCAAGAGAATCAAGTGCCACCTAATTTCATGAGCTTAGGTGAAAAGGGGAAGGCAAATTCAAGGAAAAAGTGTGTGACATTAGCTTCAAGATAGCTCGCAAACTTTTCTCTCATGTATTCCTTGGATGTTTATTTATCTTTGAGTGCTTGTATGTATGTGTGAGCTATGAGAAATATTTTTAGCTATTGCTCACTTGCTATAGTGCCATTATGCATCTTGAAATGAGTTTATAAATGTGTTTTAGCTTGAATGGATTTGGTGATGCCAAAAATCCCTTAGCATGGGTGAAAATGAGCCAAAAGTCTCAAGAAAAGTGAGATTTAGTCAAAAATCCCTTGAAACTAGGTAAAGCTAAACTAATGCCCTTGAGAGCATATGTTTGACATATATGGGTTTATGTGATGAAGAAAATGATTATGTATGTTCACTTATGGCCTTGAAAGCATGGATGAATTCTTTGACATTGTATGGCATCCATTATGTATGTTTGAAAGGGTTAAGAACTATTGAGATTCTTTGAACCTCACCCTTCCCCTCTATATGCCTAAGTGAACTAAGAGGATTCAAGAATGGAGGCTAAAGGCCTTGAAGTGTGGCATTTTGACAAAAGAGTAAAGAAATAGATGTGTTAATAGCATATTGATGTCAAAAATTGTAGTCATATTATGTATATGAGGTGTAACCATTTGAACAAGTTTGGATATATATAATTATGATGTATGTATCAATCTTGAAGCTAAATATATGTAAATGTAAGTTCTTGCCACCTATGAGCCTATGTATGCATGTGTATAAATATGAGTGGCATGGTGAGATTAAGCTCTATGATAATTTGAACCATTTGGCATACTTCTCTAGAATGTAATGGTGCTTTGGGATGTGCCCAAGTGGCCATGGAACCACAAGAAGATCATTTAGTGTCTTAAAGAACCATTTTGGACTTCAAAATTAACCAAATTTTGAGCTAAATCAAAGTCTGAACCTATGAATAAGTTTTTCCATGAAATTTGACTAGCAAGTAGGTCTCATCTAGAGTTTTCACAAAGCTAAAGAGCACTTAATTTGGAACTTTAGAGAATTTACTATAATTTTTCAAAATTGGCCAAATTATGCAGAAATGGTATATGCATTATTTATATGGTCAGTTTATGTTTCTATATCACACATAGGACAAATGAAGTTTAGTGCTTCTGACATTTTATAGGCATACACTATACATCATAATCTTTTCATAGCCCTTGAGTTCACTTCATTTAGAGCTCTATAGAGGGAGAACCAAATTTTTGAAGTTGCATGATGGTATTAGTAATGCAGCTCGACCTCTGGTATTGTTCCATCAATTTCCTTAGGCTAAAGGCCACTACATTGGTCTAGAATTAATTATAGTCATTAGTCAACATTAGAGCTTTCTAGAATGGTATGGTTTGCTTAATTTTGAATTTTTGAGAATTACTTATGAATTTTCAAAATTTATATCAAAAACCTGTGATAGTAAACCCGGTAGCTGAACCTTTAGTACTGTTATATTGTTGTTCACAATTTAGTTGATATTTTTGTGGTCTAGAATGATTTTTACCTTTTTTTGACATTCATAGCTTTCTAGAAAGCTATCATTTACTTAATTTTAATTTTTCTAGAATTAACTATGATTTTCTAAAGTTCCTGCTAGAAAGCTATCATGGCAAACTTGAGAGCAACTTCAAGTTCTTGTGTTCCATGGTTCTCAATCCGGGTTGTTAGCCACCAACTGGGTTATTTCTAATATGTATGAGTATGTTATGGATGAAAATGATTTGAGACAAATTTAAATGACTCACGTGGGCAAAATTGAAACAAATTTGATGTCCATATGTCTTAGTTCTATTGTCAAAGTGTGCAAATTCCATTTAAATGAGTATGAAATGCTTTGAATGTGATGTATGGGGTGTATGAACTTAAGGTATTACAATTAACCCCTAATTTGAGGTCTAAGGGTTTAGGAAATGCCAAATATGACATCAACAATTAATATGACCATAATCCCTAAGTTTGAACTGAAATGTGAACATGTCCTTTAAATTACATATCTATGATCTTGAGCAGAATTATAATCCATTGGAATTGTGTTAATGGTGTGTTCTCTTATGAAATTATAGTGTTCATAAGAGAATGCAATGTTGTTACAATTTTAGTGATAAGTATATTAATTATTTAAATTTTTTTTAGATTAAATTAATAATAATTTTTAAGAGATAAGTATTAAAAATTTTAAATTAATTTAAATTTCATGTTATGCTTGTCACATCATATCAAGACATCATCCATATTATAAGGAAAAAGACATAAAAGTTCCATATTTATCAAATTTCCACTTTTAATGGCGGAATTAATCGATATCATAGGGTAAACTAATTCAATATTACTCATATGGACCCTTTGTGTAACATCTGGTTTTCATTAAAACATCATAAATGAGTCAGTTATAAAAGTAAGTCCCCTTAAATGAATGGTTTAAGGCCAAACAAAATTAGAATAAAATTTTAAATAATAAAAAAATGAGGATTTGAGGTTTAAGTTGCCCAAAAACCTGAGCCAAATGAGCTAGAAAAGTTTGTAAAAGAAAATTGGCATATTTTTGTAATTTCTGAAAATTTTGAAAAACTCACATAAAGGCTTTTTAAATGAAAATTTTGAGCTTTTTGGGGTTCTCAGAGGCCCTGAAAATAATAGAAACCCCTAGAATAATTAAAACTCCTCTGATAAGCTATTTCAACTGTTAGTTGACCAAAACTTTGACTGAATGATTCAAAATAGTTTTAAATCCATTTTGAGTGAAACTAAAGCCAATTTATAAATTTGAGAGCCTATATATTATGATAGAAAAGGTGAATTTTGAAAATGAGTTGAATTGTGCCTAAATGAAAGGAACTAAGAAAGGGGACTAAAATGCACAGTAGAAAAGTTATTAAAGTGACTCATATGCTCCTTATATGTGGCGTCCCATTCTTCTTTCCCACTTTTACTAACCTTGCTTTTGTCTAAACAGAGGAGAGTTTTGCCTAAGAAGCACGCACAAGAAGGAGGCCTTAGGAGGAAGAAAGGCTTAGGAAAAAGGTGAAAAATCCTTCGATTTTCATGGTTCCTCCTTCACAAACTTTGTTCTCCTCCTTTCTCCCTTTCTTTCTATGGTTCTCATGTTTAATTTGGGACTGTTTTAGGTTTGGATTAGAGGGAGGAGATTAGAATTTAAAGAAAAGGCCTATAGCAAAGGAAAGAGGTCTTGTAAAGGTTAAAGGACTAAGGTAAGTTCATTGCTTTTTGATAAATATGATTTGTATACATTTTATTCTTCCTAACTTAAGCATTTTAATAATTAAATAAGGTTTAATGGGCTTTATTAGGTGGATAATTGAGTTTATTGGCCATTACTTGCACTTTAGAAATTTATTTGCAAATTTTTGAATTTTAATGCTCAAATTTCATTGAAATATTTCCTTTGTGAATTCTTCTTTCTTAATATTTTATTTTGTTTTATTCTACTTCATTTTATTTTATTTTTGTTGTGCAAATTTTAATGAAAAGAATTTAAAATGAAGATGAATTGATGGCATGTGGAAGAGTAGGGAAGGTACAAGCTCACATGATAGAGTGCAGAGGAATGAGAATCAGCATATGAAAGTAGCTCACTTCACTCACTGCACTCCACTTCAAGCAACTCACTCACATATGCGTTAAACCCATCCACTAACCCACGTTGTAGTCACACTAACACGAGCTAGCTATCATTCACCCCATTTCCCTCATTTGAGCAGCCCATTTGTCTCTCTCACGTTAACATATGGCACCACCACTAGCTCTTCCTTCACTAACATAGCACTCTCTCAGGCATGCACTACATTTTCCATTTCCATGTAGCAGCATGGGCTCACTCTTATGTCTTCCATTTCATGCATTAGTAACACCTCTTCATGCATAACCCATGCATCTTCCAAAGCACACTTTTACGTCTCATATTTCACGTAGCATACAGATTAGCATACATGCACTCACACCCACATTGATTCACTTCAACTACATGCACACTCATGTGAGGGGTTGACACGATGAAACACACACTTACTTACACACACACAGAGCACGAATAAAAGAAGCATGTTCAGCTCACAAACACGTTCACACATGTCTCTAGCCACCCAAGAAGAAGCTAGAAGGCCAGCTAAAGAAGCTTAAGTTCTACGTGGAAATAAGCTCACATCAAAGAGATGAACCTACGTTTTGGATTAGAGAAAAAGTGTGAGCTAGAGACGAATGTGAAAAAGAATGTAAGAATAGCCAAAATGTGAAGAGAACAATGCATTAAGAAGCATATAGTGCAGAACATTGAAGCATCAGAAGCTACACATGATGAAGGGGATTAACATCAAAAAGACAATGGGCAAATGAGCTGAAGGTGAGCTAAATCACGTGGAAGCTTAGGCAAACAAAAGAAGAAGCTACGTAAATGAGCTGGAAGCATAAGAAAAGCAAATGACGTAGTAAGTGACATAAGGAATGAGTGGGAAAGTGTAAATGAAGCTACAGGCAATCAAGAAAAAAAACAAGCAGCTGAGCATGTAGATAAAATTAAATGAGACACATGCAAGCCACATGAGGAGATGAAAGGAAATACATATGGACAAAACGTGGGCTATAACAACCAGAAAAAAAAAGGCTGAAAAATTTTCGAAGGGCTGAAAATTTTCTAAGTCTGCTAGCTATAGTGAGAATTGGCCTAGCTATAGTGAATGTACCTGTTTGCTATAGCGAGAAATGGTCTAGCTATAGTAAGAGTGTCTTTTAGCTATAGCGAAAATGCTTCTAGCTATAGCAAAAATCAGGGCGTTGCTTGTCGTAGCGCGTACCATAGCAAAAATAGGGGTCTGGGACTGATACTTACTCGCCGTAGCGAGAGTTACTCTTTGTTATAGTAAGGGTAAGTCCGAAAAAGCATGAAAAAAGAGAATTTGACTTCTTAAAGTGCCCCAACTCATCCTTTCTCTCTAAACTGACTTAAGCTTCATCCAAGCACAGAAAAAAGCTTGAGAGAGAGAGGGAAACTAGGAGAAACCAAGAGAGAAGGAAGGGAAGCTAAGGAAGAAAGGTGAGAACCTTTAAAACTCTTCATGCTCCTTCTTCTTGATTTTACTCTTCTCCTTCTAAGCTCCCTTTTCTATGGGTTGATGAGTAAGAAAGTTTTGTTCTAACCTAGAAGGAGCAAGAAACTCATGTATCTTCACTTCCTCCTCTTTGCTTTCCTTTTTTTGAGAGCTTGAGAGAGGAAGGATAGCTGGCGAACTTCTAAAAAGAGAAAGAATCCCTAATTTCTTATATGCTTGGTAGGGTTAGCTATAGAGAAACCCCTAGCTTTGTGAATAAGTGTTGAGCTATGAGAAAGTAATTCCATGCTCTTGTGTGTCTAGGCTCAAGAGAAGTACTCCCATCTAGTGGTCATTGTGAAATCAACAAGGGAGGAGACAAATTGAAAGGGAAAGCTTGTGATTAGCCAATAAGGTAGCTCTCTCCACCTTCTCTCATGCATAGATGTGTGCTTACATTGTTTTGCATGTGTGTATATATGTTTTTAAACCATGAAAAGTATGCTAGCATGATGATGCCTTATGTATTTCAATGATGTATTATGTGATTACTTTGGTTTGCTTGAGTATGAAAAAGCCAACAACCCTCTAGCCATGGTGAGGATGAGCCAAGAACTCTAAAGTTAGTTGAGACAAAGTAAAGAGTCTCCCAAAAGTAAGGTTGAGTCTAAGAACCTCTTAAAGAATGGGTGAGGAAAGTCCAAAATCTACAAGTGAATGGGTGAGGCTAATCCACTTGCTTAGCAAGCTCTTGTATGTTATGTATGGCCTACTCAAATGTTGAAAATGCTTTTCTTATGATTTCACATGCTAATATGCCCATGCATACATTTGTGAGACTTGTTTGCATGCTTTATGTATGATTGAATGAGAGATGAGCTATTGAGATTCTTTGAATCTCACTCCCCCTCTCCACCATCCTAACATGCTAGGTGGACCAAGTGAGACAAGAGATGGGAGCCACCAAGCTTGAAGCTAGGGAATTCAGTGAAGAAATTGTAAAATAGCCATTTTGTCACCGTTATGTTGCTAAGGGATGTAATCTAATGATGTACATATTGTAGGCACTTATGAATACTTGTAAATAGATGTATTCATTGTATATGTATGAGAATTAGAACTATAATGCATGATGTATCAAGTTTCGGTATGAATAGTAAGATCTTGGCATTATGTACATGGTGTATGTGTTAGTGTGGGAGAGTGAGTTTTGCAAATCTGGGTTATTAGACATTTGAGCCATGTTTGATAGCTTATATTGATGCTTTCCCATGTGCTCATAGAGCCTTAGAGGTAGGAGAAGCAAAGTTGAACCTTAACAGCCCTCTTGTAACATAAAATCTGGTCACTTTGCCCCATGATGTCCAAGTTTGACCAAATGACCTCTTCTTGCCTTGAAATTTGGCATGTAACTAGATCTTGTCTATATTTTTTTGGTAAGCTAAATATTAGGTTATTTGGAGGTCTTTGGAATTTTCTATGATTTTTCAAAGTTGGTATTAGAAATTCAGATTTGCATCAGCACTGTTCATTTGGTCAGTTGTGAAATTGTATCATCTTGAAGGGCAAACGTGGTCCAATGGTTACAAAATTCTATAAAGAAAAACTAGATAGTCACAGTGACTTGTAGCAACTAGAAGAACCTCATTTGGAGGTCTAAAGAGGAAGATATGCATTTCTGAATTTCTGCCCAGTATCAATCATCTTGCCTGACCAGAAGTACTGTTCCATCAATTTCTGAGAGTTTGGCTTGATGAACTGATCTGAAGACATTTTTCCTCTCTAATAAACATCTACATTTTTTCATAATGGTATCATTTATATGCATTAGATTTTTGTGGAATTAGTTAGACATTTTTTAATTTCATATCAGTAAACTGTAACAGCATCAGGATTAGTCCGACCTCCAAACCAATTTGCATGTCAAACATCTTGTGTGTGGGATTTTATGACTTATACATATTTTTAGCATGAAGTAGACATCCCAATATTTCCAGAATGATTGAGATTATATGTTTTCAATTTTTCTATATTTAGTTGTGATTTTCCAAACTTTGCCCAGAAATGAGGCCAAGCCTGGCCGAAAATGAACATGCATGTTCTATACCTCTTTTTGGTTTCCATGAGCTGAAAGCATGTTTTTGGGATTGAAATGAGTTTTAATGGTGCAATTAAATATGAAGATATATAGAATGAGCTCACACGGTCCATGTGACACTGAAATGAATTTTAAACCATGTCGCAACTCTAACAAAGTGTATGAATCCAATGAGGAAGATCTGACCTTATTCCTCCTATACCTTATATGAGCATGTAAGGCATGATGGGTATAAGCTAAAAATGATGGTGTTGCATGGGCTGCTAAAGAATCATCATCCATTCACGAAGGAAGTTCATGCATCAATTCATCCATGTCAGAAGGAGCTAGGGGCTAATTTGTGAGGAGCACATGAAATGATTAAATGACTACGTGAGGAAGGGGAATTAATTCGAGCAAGCTCCAGGAGGCAGGGGGATTCCATTCATCGAATAAAATCACTTATACAGAACACACTCCTTCGTCCACACCACGCCATTCCATTCGTCTCATCCATTCTCCACCTCTATCCATTCTCCAATGAAGCATTAACTCTCAACTTGTGATTAGCTTGGAAGAAGTCCTTGGAGAAGCTTGAATCCATGGAGAAAAACTCAAAATTTTGGCTAAGATTCATATCTCTTTCTACACTTTTTTATTTTCTTGTACATGCTTGGTTGAGATGTTTTAATTGATTACTTTTAGTGCTGGATTTTCATTTTCCTACCATTTTCCAAGTGTGCAATCAAGGTGTTTGATGAAATGCTTGTTAAAATTGGCGTGCTTAATTGTCTAATTTGAGAATTCATTAGAGTTTAATTGGTTAATTGAATCTCCTAGGGTGTTAATTCAGAGGCTAATTGGTTAGTTAATCATTCAATTCAAATGTTCATATATCTTAATCACAAGAATTAGTAATTTAATAGTAGTTGAGATCTCAATTAACATCAAATTGCTAAGTTCTTGAATCTTGAGTAGTAATTCAAGATCATTTGCCAATGGACATAATTAGGGACTCTTAGATCAAAATTAATCAAAATCTAATTAGGATAAGGATAGTGGATACCAAGAGATGAATCCAAAGCTAGTCACAAGTCCATTATTCAACCATAATTCATACAATTAGATCGCAATTAGGAATTTTAATTCGATTTCATTTTAGTTAGTTTAATTAAACCAACACCCCCTAAATTAGGTAGTTCTAGGATCTTTATACACTTAGAAAACCCAATTAGACATTGAACTCCATTTCCTAGAGAGATGACCTAAGTTGCACCACTAGTTATATATTAATCCAACCTAGTTTTATTTTGAGAGTTGCGCGACACGACCCGTTACTTTTCTGGCTTTTCTTCCTTTGTTCTTCCTGGTGTATGGTTCAACCACTTTGAGAGCATGTGGAAGGGAGTAAATTCTGACCAAGAGCAAGCAAGGAACCTAGGTTATAGAGTATGGGAAACTAGTAAATGCAATGATATTTAAAAGAAAACTATTAGAAATCAAGAACGAGAGCCTAGGGATTCTTAGACAAATGGTAAAATCTAATTTCTTTCAAGGATGTTCTAGCTTATATGAGAACTTAATTGAGTTTCTAAGACATCTAAGAAGCCTCCCAAGTACCATTCCCTTCAAGAAAAATTAAAAGAATCCATGAGCTCCACACCATGCTCATGTCTTAGCCTAGACCATAAAAAGCACTTAGGGAGTATTTTAAAATTTTCTAAGCCTAGAATGAGACTAGATATGATAGATGAACACCAAAGGAAGGCTTGGAAAAAATTTAGAAAGCCTAGATTGTGAGATGGAAAAGTAGGCTCCGTAATGAGGCATAAAGAAGCAACTCATAACTAGGTTCTTTAAAATGAATGTGTGATGATTCCAGGTCTAAATGGAGTCAAGAGACTTAGATTGAAGGAGAAAATAGAGCCAAGATCATGAATTCCTATAGTTGCTTCATTATGCCTTGTATGGAACCATAATTGAGCCATAGAATAGAGTAGCTTCACATAGAGTGTGTGTGATGCCAAAGCTTGTTCCAATGATGTAATGGGGTACCATTTGATGTATCTAAGCCAAAAGAATCAAGCTCTACCTCATTGTAAGTGTGTGGACAAGAGAGGGGAAGAGTAATTAAGGAAAAAGTTTGCTGTCTTGCTTCAAAGTAGCTCTAACCTTTCTCCTATGCATTATTTGATGTTTTCTTATCTTTGGGTGCTTTATGCTTGTTTGTGTCATGAGAAATGTTTTTAGCTATTGCCTACATGTTGTGGTACCATGATATTCTTGAAATATATTTTATGTGTTATGTGGCTTGAATGAGTATGGTGATGCCAAAAGGCTCTTAGCAAAGGTGAGGATGAGCCAAAAGTTTTTAGGATTGGGTGAGACAAAACCAAAAGTCTCAAGAAGAGTGAACTAAGTCAAAAGTTCCTTGAAAATGGATGAGGCAAATCCAAAAGTCCCAAGGAAAATGGTGAGGCTAGACCAATGCCCTTGATAGCCTATAATATGTATGAGTTTCTTAAACATGAAAAATGCTTTATGTTTACTAGTAGTTTAAATTGCCATATATGTATTCTTAGACTTGAAAATACATATATTATGTATGTTTGAAAGAATAAAAAGATATTGGGATTTTTGGAATCTCACTCTTCCTCCTTCAATGTTTAACCATATCTAAGTGAGCTAAGTGGGCAAAGAAGTGGAAGCCAACAACCTTGAAGCACAAGGCTATGGTAATGAAGTAGAAAAATAGGCTTTTAACTAGCATTGTGATGTTAAACTATGTAACTATGTGATGTGATAAATATATTTTAATTACTTAAATGGTTGTAATTTTGAGATCTTAACTAATATAATTTATAAATAGTCTATATCTATTTAATTGATCTTATATCTTCTTTCATGTTTATCTGCAGGATCAAATAAGATGATATTTATCTGTAGGATTAGGTAAGATGATATTTAGCATGGAAAAACTATCGAGAGAGATTTACGTAGATTTTTTTTCGAACAGATTTACTCAGATTCACATGGAGGAAGCCTATAAAAGGAGGGGTGAAGAACCAGAAAAGAGAGACAGAGATCAGAGGCTTTTCTTCTTCGTTATTTCTCTGTGTTTTTTTTCCATTTTTTTTCATCTTCTTAAAATTTCTGAGAAAAATTCTTTGAGTGTTTCAAAGCCATGAGTGGCTAATCTCTTTGTTTCCTAGTCAAGGTTATTAAGGTCTAACTCTAAATAATTTGTTAGAAGTTTGATTTAATTATTTCTTTTTTTGAATATTGAAATATTTTCTATTATTTTGATATTATTATTCAATTAATTTAATTTGTACCTTATTTTAGCTGAGTAATTATTGCTATCTGAATTTTTTTGAATCCGTAATTGTTCATTTGATTCGGTAGAGTAGCAATTCAATACCTTTGATAAATTAAAATTGTCTTTGTGTGTTGAAGAAAATATTTCTTCCATTTTAAACATATGAGCTTATGTATTGTAGAACGGTAATTGTTGCTTTTCTTTTTCTTAATGTTATTCAAGGTTTAAATTCCAATAGCTTATTTAGGATTGATTTATGAATGAGGTTTAATTGGAAAGTTTGTTCCTTTTAAATATTCTTAAGGAAGAGCAGAACATCAAAGCTTGTTGATGTTCATAACCAGTTTATTTTAGAAGAGAAATTTTTTTTCTTACCTTTTGGGTACTCAATGATCAAATTGATTAAATCAGATTTGAAATAAACCTTGGCTGTGAGTTGTTTACATTAAAGTTTTATCTATCAAAAATATTTTTCTGAATTTATTTATTTTTAATTTTCTTTATCAAGAAAAATCTCCCTTATTTTATTTTATTATTTTTGGGTTGAATAATTTTGCTAGTCCCTGTGGAGTATGACCTTACTCACTTTATTTGTAAGAATTATTATTTTGAGAGTAGGAATTTATTTTTGGTGGTTTTGACACCCATCAAATTTTGGCGCCGTTGCCGGGGACTGGTGTCATTGTTTAATCCATTTTTTGTTTTGTTTTATGCCTCGTTCTTCTTGCACAAGTGACTTAATCTTTGATTATGAGATAAAGAAGACAGCTCGAAGGCTAAGAAGGGAGACAAAACAGCCAAAAAGCTTTTTCTTCATTCAATTCTAACAGTGATTTTATAGTCAATTTATCTGAATTATTCAGAGAACCTGAAAATCATGGCTGAAGCGGAACAAACTCTGAGAAGGATGGCCAATCCTGATGTAAACCAACAGCCCCTATGCATACAATTTCCAAATGTAGAGGTAAGTTTTGAACTAAAATTTAGTTTAATTCATTTACTACCTACCTTTTGTGGTTTTGTAGGTGAAGATCCCCATAAGCATTTAAAAGAATTCCACATTGTTTGCTCTAGCATGAAGCCGCAAAGAGTAAGTGAAGAGTAAATCAAATTGCGAACTTTTCCATTTTCATTGACAGACAAAGCAAAAGATTAGCTATATTATCTTCCACCGGGGTCAATTACGACTTGGGACCAACTAAGAAAGCTATTTCTTGAAAAAATTTTCCCAGCTTCTAGAGCCACAATAATTAGAAAAGATATTTGTGGGATTTTTCAATATAATGGAGAGACCCTTTATGAGTATTGGGAGAGATTCAATGAGCTCTGCGCAAGCTGCTCATATCACCAAATACTAGACAAAAATAGATGATTCAATATTTTTATGAAGGACTGTTACAGAGTGATAGAAATATGATAGATGCCTCTAGCGGTGGAGCATTAGTGGATAAGACAATGGAACAAGCCAAAGAATTGATTACTAAAGTTGCTGCCAATACTCAATAGTTTGGAACTCGCGAGGATCCTCCCATAAAAAAGGTAAATGAGGTAAGTATTAATTCTATTGAACATAGGCTTGATAAACTAACCTCTCTTATTCAGAAAATGGTCGTAGGGAATCATTAACAAGTCAAGGCTTGCGAGATTTGCTTAAATATTGGCCGCCCTATAGATATGTGCCCAACTCTTCAAGAGGACGAACAAGCGAATGCTGTAGGAGGATTCCAAGGTCAATTCCAAAGGAAATATGATCCTTATGCCACTACCCACAATCTGGGATGGAGGGACCACCCAAGTCTTAGTTATGGACAAAAACTCAATAATTTTCAGCAACCAAACTATCAATCAAGGCAACAGGCTCCTGTATTCCAACAGCCAAACTATCAACCTCTTCCTCCTAAGTCGGGTATGTCTTTAGACCAAATAGTTTCTACTTTAGCTACTAACATGCAACAATTTCAGCAAGAAACCAAGTCTAGTATACTCAACTTAGAGAATCAAGTGGGATAGTTAGCCATAAATATAGGAAAGCTAGAAAGTCAGAATTCTGGTAGGTTACCATCTAGCCTCAGTTGAATCCAAAACAAAATGTTAGTGCTATAACTTTGAGAAATGGCAAAGAGTTGAAAGAGCCTAAAAAGAAAGCTCCAAAGTATGCTAAAGATGAAGAGTTAGAAAAGGAAATTAAGCTGCCACAAGAAAATTTAGAGCCATCCTAAGCCAAACAACAACTAGTCACTCCTCCTCTATTCCCAAGCAGATTTGCAAATTCCAAAAAAGAGCAATAAGAGAAGGAGATTCTCGATGTTTTCAGAAAGGTGCAAATTAACATTCCTCTTCTTGATGCTATTAAGCAAGTGCCCAGGTATGCAAAATTTCTTAAAGAATTATGCACTAATAAAAGAAAATTGAATGGCATTGAGAAAATCTATGTGGGAGAAAATGTGTCTGCTGTAATTCAAAGGAAATTACCCCCAAAAAGCAAAGATCCAGGTGTGTTTACCATCCCTTGCAAAATAGGCAATGTAAAGATTGAACGAGCAATGATAGACTTAGGAGCTTCCATAAATATAATGCCTAATTGGATTTATCAATCTTTGAGTATGGGATCACTTACACAAACAAGTGTGATTATTCAATTAGCTGATAGGTCTATCACATATCTTAAAGGAGTCCTAAAAGATGTTTTAGTGCAAGTTAATGAGTTAGTCTTTCCAGCTAATTTTTATATTTTAGATATAAAAGAAGACCACTGCTCCAAATCAGTACCAATTTTGCTAGGAAGACCATTTTTGAAAACATCAAGGACAAAAATAGATGATGCTAAAGGTACACTATCTATGGAGTTTGATGGAGAAATAATAAGATTTAATATGTATGATGCTATGAGATATCCTACTAATATAGATTCTATTTTTGTTATTGATGTTATTGATCCATTTACTCAACAGGTTTTTGAGCTAACATGTGCAAATAAATTGTAGCTTGCAATCACTGAAAGTTTTGATCATAAGAAGCTAGAATCTCTTGACGATAAATTTGCTATTGATGAAGAGTTGAGGGAATCTGTTTTTGGATTGGAGACATTAAAGAATATCAGGTATAATATTTCTTATATTGATCTTCCCTCATCTTACAACAAGCTACTTCCATCTGTTTTGCAGGCACCCAAGCTAGAATTGAAGGAACTACCAAGTCATTTAACATATACATATTTGGGCAATAACCAAACCTTACCAGTAATAATTTCCAACAAACTAACTTCCTTGGAGAATGAAAAGTTGGTTAGGGTCCTCAGGGAGTATAAAGAAGTACTTGGGTGGACAATAGCAGATATAAAAGGTATAAGCCCTTCTATATGTATGCACCGTATACTATTAGAAGAAGGCTGTAAACCTTCAAGAGAAGCTCAATGTCGTCTTAACCCACTAATGATGGAAGTAGTTAAAAAGGAGATTTTGAAGCTACTTGATGCTGGTATGATCTTTCCAATTTCTGATAGTAAATGGGTAAGCCCAATTCAAGTAGGACCTAAAAAGACTGGCTTCATAGTAGTTGAAAATGATAATGGTGAGTTAGTTCTAACTCGTGTGCAAAATGGATGGAGAGTCTGTATAGATTATAGGAAGCTAAATGCTTCAACTAGAAAAGATCACTTTCTATTATCTTTTATTGATCAAATGCTTGAGAGATTAACTGGTCGTTCTCACTATTGTTGTTTAGATGGCTTTTCAAGATTTAATCAAATTCCAGTGGCACCTGAAGATTAAGAGAAAACAATATTCACGTGCCCCTTCGGTACCTTTGCTTACTGTCAAATGCCGTTTGACCTATGTAATGCTCCAGCAACATTTCAGAGATATATGGTTAGTATTTTTTTCAGATTATGTAGAAAATATTATAGAGGTATTTATGGATGATTTTACTATCTGTGGTAATTCATTTGATGATTGTTTGAGAAATCTAATTAAAGTGCTAAAATGATGTATTGAAACTAATCTGGTGCTTAATTATGAAAAATGTCATTTTATGGTAGATCAAGGGTTAATATTAGGCCACATAGTGTCTTCAAGGGGAATAGAGGTTGACAAGTCCAAAATTGATTTAATTAGATCCTTACCTTACCCCACATCAGTGCAGGAAATTCATTCTTTCCTTGGTCATGCAGGCTTTTATCGATGATTTATAAAGGATTTTTCTAAGATCTCTCACCCTCTCTGTAAGTTGTTGCAAAAAGATATCCCTTTTGATTTTGATAAAAGT
Source organism: Erythrophleum ivorense (assembly GCA_026724425.1). Lineage (NCBI taxonomy): Eukaryota > Viridiplantae > Streptophyta > Magnoliopsida > Fabales > Fabaceae > Erythrophleum > Erythrophleum ivorense. The sequence continues at coordinate 28,565 of JAIUCV010000974.1, forward strand.
TGCAAAAAGGTGTTTGACTAATTAAAAGAGTTACTGACTTCAGCTCCTATTATTCAACCGCCAAATTGGGAGTATCCTTTTGAAATTATGTGTGATGCTAGCAATTATGCAGTAGGAGCAGTACTTAGTCAAAAGATTATAAAGAATGTCCATGCTATATATATTATGCCTCGAGGACTCTTGATAGTGCTCAAAGAAATTATTCTACCACAGAGAAGGAGTTATTTGCTATAGTATTTGCTTTAAAAAAATTTAGATCATATTTATTGTGCACTAAAGTTATTGGGTTTTTAGATCATGTAGCTCTAAAGTATTTACTCAGTAAAAAGGAGGCTAAACCCCGCTTGAAAAGGTAGATTCTATTATTACAAGAATTTGAGTTAGAGATTCAAGATAAAAAGGGCACAAAAAACTCAGTTGCAGATAACTTAAGTCGATTGGTACTCAATGAGAAGCCTGAACCAATTCAAGATGCATTTCTAGATGAACATCTTTTTGAGGTTAAAATTTCAATACCTTGGTATGCTGAAATAGTAAATTATTTGGTTACTAGAACATTCCCGTATGACTTGATTAAGGCTGAAAAAGATAAAATCAAAAGTAAGTCTAAATATTATGTATAGGATGATCCTTATTTATGGAAACATTATTCTGACCAAATAATTTGAAGGTGTGTTTCTGAAAATGAAATCCCATCCATTTTAGAACTTTGTCATTCATATGCATGTGGTGGACATTTTGGCCCAAAAAGAACTGCTCGAAAAGTGTTGGAATGTGGATTATATTGGCCAAATTTGTTTCGTGACTCATATTTGTTTTGTAAAGCATGTGATAATTGCCAAAGGAGTGGAAGTTTAGGTCATAAAGATCAAATGCCATTGAACCCAATTTTGGTTTGTGAGATCTTTGATGTATGGGGAATCAATTTCATGGGGCCTTTTCCATCTTTTGGTAATTACTACATCCTTTTAGTTGTGGATTATGTTTCAAAATGGGTGGAAGAAAAAGCCATCAGATCTAATGGTGCTAAAACTGTTGTTAGTTTTGTCAAGAGTTATATTTTTACTAGGTATGGAGTACCTAGACTATCATTAGTGATAGAGGCACCCATTTCTACAACCGTATAATTGAAAGCTTGTTAAAGAAATATAATATGACTCATAGAATCTCAACAGCCTACCATCCACAAACTAATGGTCAAGCAGAGGTGTTAAATAGGGAGATTAAATTTATTCTTGAAAAAACTGTCAATCCAAATAGGAAAGATTGGAGCACACGACTAGATGACACTCTTTAGGCATACAGAATTGCACATAAAACTTCTATTGGTATGTCTCCATATAGCTTAATCTTTGGTAAGCCCTGTCACCTTCTAATAGAATTGGAGCATAAAGCCTATTGGGCTATTAAACAGTGTAATATGAATATGGATGAGGTAAGTGAACATAGGAAATTACAGTTGCAGGAACTTGATGAGATAAGAAATGAGGCCTATGAAAATTCTAGAATATATAAAGAAAAGATTAAGCTCTATCATGATAAAAAGATCAAGTTCTTTTATTTCACTTTAGACTCAAGTTATTTCCTGAAAAATTGAGATCTTGATTGGTTGGACCCTTTGTTATCACAAAAGTATTTTCTCATGATGCAGTTGAAATCCAAAGCTTTCACACTAATAAAATATTTAAGGTTAATGGTGTAACATCCGGTCCCTCCGTAAACGTGAGAAACGCAATGTTCGGTTTCTTTGTAAACGTCAGAAATGGGCCAGATACAAAAGGAAGTCCTTGAAATAGAAGGAATTTGGGCCAAATAAAATTATGATAAAATTATAAATAATAGAAAATAAGGATTTGAGCATTGAGTTACCCAGAAATCAAGGCCAGAGTGATTCGATAAATTTGTCGAAAGGCCAGTGGAATTTTCGTAAATATGGGTACTTTTTGAAAAATTCATATGAGGGCTTTTTAAATGAAAGTTTTGAGTTCTTTGGAGGTCTCAGAGGCCCAAAAAACCATGGGAAGCCCTGGGACCAGTGAAGCCCCTCCGGTGTACTCTTTCCGATGTCGGTTGACCCAAATTTTGATCGATTTGTTCGGGAAGGTTTTAGCTCCGATTTGAGTGATTCCAGAGGCATTTTATTAAATTGGGAATCTAAATTTTATGATGAAAAATATGGTTCTAAAAAAGGAGCTAAAACGAAGCCAAATCAGAAATACCATTATGAAAGGCGAAATTGGAAACCATTTTAAAAAGGAAGCTTCTTTTTTCTTCTTTATATGCCACATTTTTTCTCTCCTCTCTAAGATCGACTTAATTCTGCCTAAAACTAGAGGAGAAGCTACCCTTCTTAGGCAAGAGGAGGAAGATTTTGGAGGAAGAAATTCAAAATAAAGGTAAGAAACTTTAAGAAATTCCATATCCTTTCTTTTTGAAACTTGCTCCTTTCCTCTCAAGCTTTCTTTCTATGGTTTTAATAGAAAGTTTGGTGCTGTTTTGGGGGCAAAACAGAGAGGGAAATTTTGAAATTTGAGGGCGTAATTCAACCAAGTGGAAGAACAAGCCAAAGGAAGCAAGAAAACAAGGTAAAACTTCTATTCTTTGGTAGTTTCTTCCTCCCCCTTCCTCTTGCATGAATTTGGCCACCATGAGCCCAATTCTTAAGGGCTGTTTTCTATCCAATTCATGGAGAGATTAGAAGTTTTAGATAGCAAGGATTAAGAAGCAACCAATAGGATCAAGAAAGGAGCATTAGGAGACAAGATAGAACCATTAGGGATCCAAATGCTCCCTTGCAAATCTGATTTTATATAAATGTTCTTAAGCTTAATTGAATGTTTAAACATGCTCCTAAGACCCCTAGAGAGCTTCCCACATGTACCTCCCATCCAAGAAAGAAAATAAATTGCAAGAAAACTAATGAACTCTAAGTAGAAAAAGTGTAGTGCATTTGAAGGGATTGTAAAAACTGATTTGATTCATGCATTCCCTAGCATATGTGAGTGTTTGTTTGAGTTCCTAAGACCCCTAAGAAGCCTCCTAAGTGGCTCTCCCATCAAGGAAAAATTGAAAACCCCTTGAACTCCAAATGCTTCCATAATGTTGGCCTAAGATAGATAGAGGGGGTTAGAGAGTGTTTTAATTTATTCTAACCCTGGTTTGGGATTTCATATAATGGTAGAAGGTGGGAGGAACCCTTGGAAAAAATTTAGAAGCCATGGATTGGGAGATAAAGCAATGGCTTCCATAATGTGACATTATGAAGAAATGAGTGGCTCATCGTGCAACCCTCAAAATAATACTAGGTTGATAAAATATATAGCTAATGGCACAACCTAGGTCATCTCCCTTGGAATTGGCGTTCAATGCTTAATTGAGTTTTTAAAATATTAAACGACTCTAAAAATTCCTAAACTAAGGGGGTTTTGATTTAATTAAACTAAGCAAAATGAAATTAAAATTAAATTCCTAAATTCTACCTAATTATATGGATTATGGGTGAAAGATGGACTTGTGACTAGCCTTGGATTCATCCCTTGGTATCCACTATCCTTATCCTAATCTAATTATGATTAATTCTGGTCTAAGAGTTTCTAATTGTGTTCATAACAAATTATCTTGGGTAACCACTCAAGATTCAAGAGATTAACGATCTAACGTTGAATTGAGACTCAATCCCGCATCAAATTGTTAATTCTTGTTTCTAAGATCAATGAACATCTAATTTGATTGATTAACTGATTGATTAGCCTTTGAATCATCCTAAATATTTAATTAACTAACTAAACATTAAGGAATCTTCAAATTAAATATTCAAGCAAATAATCTCACTCATGTATTTTATCAAACACTTTCGAAGTATACATGGGAATTCAGATAATATTGAAATTAATCAGATCAATTAATCAACAAAAATACTTCCTAATTAGTGTCTAACCAGCCACTAATTATAATTATACAAATTCCTTATCAAATACAACTTAACTAAGACAATAATTGAGAGAGAAAACGTGTAGGAAAAATAGAGAAATTCTTAGCCAAAATTCTAAATTTTCTCCATGGATTCAAGCTTCTCCAAGGGCTTCTTCCTTGCTAGCCTCAAGATGAATTAGAATATCATGGGATGTGGAGATGGAAGATGGAATGGAGTGGAGGTGTGGAGTGAATGGATTGATGAATGGAGGGGTGGTTGAGTGGTGGTGGAATGGAAGAATGAAGAGATGAATGCGATGAATGAATGGTCGAATAAATAGGCAAGGGTTTGCTAAAATTTTAGAGACGTAAGATGGATGAATTGTGAATGGACTAGGATGAATATATGGAGGCGTGTGGAATAATGACTCTGCCTGAGTCATCTGAATCATGAGATCACATGGCTTCATCTCTTTATTTAAGTGATCACGTGCCAGCTCCTTCTTCTTGAACCCACAGCTCGTTTTCATATGCTCTCTTCAGCTTTCTAGCTTCATTAATCCACATTCTACCCAGCTTAAAACTGCCTCATGCTTGCTTATTCATGCAGCGTCTTCCAGCTTCTGTTCTAGCTTATGCATGTTCTAGAGCTTCCAACTCGCAGCTTCCTCGTTTAGTTTCTCGATCCAGCATCTTCCTTCCCACGAGTTAGCTTCAGCGTTTCTTCATCGTGATACCTTACGTGTTTCTGCATGTGTGTATAGGTGTGGGCCTTGCTGTTTATTTTATATTCCACGTCCCTTTCTACTGTTTTTGTAGCTTCTTCGTTTCTCAGCTCGTTTTACTCCAGCAACGTACTGCTCAGCTCAACGTTACTTTTTCTTTTATCACGTTCCCAGCTTTGTTTATTCAGCTTGTAATTACATTGTCCAGCATGGCTTCACCTTCAGCTCTCTTCTCATGTCATTTTTCACGTTGCTATCCAGCCCTCAACTCTAACGTCTTCTTCGTCGCATTTTGCTCTCTGCTTCTTCCACGTCTTGCCCAGTTCAGCTCGCTCAGCTCAACGTCTGTTCTAGCCATTCATTTGCTTCGAGTTTGTGAGCTGCTTTCTACGTGTTTGCTCGTGCCTTCTGCGTTTCTGTTGCATGTTCTCCAGCTCTCTTCTTGCATGCACATAAACTCAAGCTGCCCACGTTGTTGTCTAAACTTAAAGCTCAGGCTTCTGTATGCTTTCTTCGTTTAGCTGCTGTACTTCCAGCTTCTTTTCACAGCACCTAAATTTGAGCTTCTTTTCGTGTTTTTGCTTTGCAACCCATTACTTCCAGCTTCTTCACGTTAACTCCTCTGTTCATGGGATGTTGTGGCTTCATGCATGCGAATAAGAGAGCTGGACGTGTGGTTCACTTTATTCATAAACTTGAGACTACATCCTCTGTTTCCTACTCATCCCATCTGCCTCACGTGTTTTTTTGCATGTGTGCATGATGTGCAGCCTTGTGTGTGAATGGACGTGGGAATAAGGTGAAAGTGCAGCATGATTATGTAACGTGAGTGACCATAGCTTCTTGTGAATGTGCATGCATATAATGCATATAATGAGAGAGCATCCCATTCATGTGCCAACCACAATTCATTCTCCCATTTTTAAGTTATAACAAGAAGTACAATTGAGGCTTAATTCTTCCCCTTCTCTTCTCTAACTCAAGTTCTCATTCGAACATCATTTAGCCATTGAAATCTACACAAAAGAATGAAAAGTGTTAAGTAGAAACAGCCAAAAAAATTATTGAAAAGGAATTCATGCATTAAAACTTAATAATTTTGCAAATTAATTCATAAGGTGCAAAAATGGCCACTAAAATCAATTATCCACCTAAGTAAATCCATTAAGCCTTATTTAACATTTAAAATACTTATTTTAGGGGGATTAAAACATATAAAATTCATGCTTATCAAATTCCCCCACACTTAACTCTTTGCACTCCTGGGCAAAGCTCAGAATCCAGGATAAAAGAATGAATTGAAATTCCCAGCTAGTAGAATGGTAGGTAGAAAATTATAATGGAAAAGAAAGTGTAAAAATCACAAGCTAGAGAATGATCACATCTTTTCATCACTTCAACAGTTAAAGCAACTTCACTTGCATCAAGAAATAAGTCTCCATGGCAATTTCATTTGAAAAGAATGAATCAAAATGCATAGCCCCTCTCATGGATTGGTGTTTACTCTCAACTCTCAAGTGTTTTAAGGGATGTGCATCACTCAAGTTCCACCTATCAAAACCTCATTACCATAAGCTTGTCAAGCTTCTAAGTCTCCACCACCCATGCCAAATGCAAAGCACAAATCAAGAGGACTTTATTCAGGGTTGTAATGGGGCTAAGGAAGTGAAATAAATGGATGACTAAAACAAGGGGATAACAACTAACAAATAGAATACCTTAAAGATCTCAAGAGCAATAAAATGAGACTTAGGATGAGGAAGAGTGTGCATTGAAGGCCTTATTTCCAACAAGTATAGACAACTATAAACTCAATTGCTTTCTTTTTTGTTTTTCCATCTCTTTTTTTTTTCCTTTTTTTTCCCATCTCTCTTTTTTTTTCGTCTCTATCTCTTCTTTTCTTTGCATTTTTTTTCTCAAGACAATTTCCTCAACTTTTAATAACCATGGCCTAAATGGATGTAAGACACATATTCTCTCATCTCAATTAGATGTAATGCTCCTTAAAATCCCTAAAGCATCCTAAAACAGGGTGGAGAACATTTTTAATGGCTATGGCTAACAAGAAAATGAAATCAAGGTTCAAATTGGCTAAAACAATGGATAGAGATGTATGTAGGGTGGCTTTTTGGCTATGTAGCTATAAAAAGAAAGGAATGCCTTATCATTTTCATGCATGCAATTGCAAATGTGGTCTCAACAAAGAATCAAGACAAGTTCTAGAGTGAAAGCAATGATAGGTGAATACACACTAGAATTGAACAATTAAGGCTCAAATTCTCACCAGCTAATGGCTATCAACCAATTCATTGAAATCAAATTCATTGCCACTTCACTTAAATCAAGACACAAGATCTATTACTTATCATGTCTAGGTGAATCCAAGCCATAATCATCTCAACTTGCAATTTTCATAGAAAAACTGAGAGGAATCATGTTATTTTCAATAATTTGCACAATTTTTTTTTTAAACAAGGGCAAGATAGAATGGAATGAAATAACTCTCCCCCCCACACTTGAATATTGCATTGTCCTCAATGCCAGCACATAATCCAGTCAACAGATAAAAGCACAATAAAAAGAGAGTGAAAGGAGAGTGTACAACCGGATGAGCTTGAATTGAAGATCTCAAAGTTGGCTTAGAGTCCCATGTAGCTGGTTAGCACCCTTTTATTACCTACAAAATAAAGACAAACTGTAATGCAAAAAAGAAAAAAGAAAAAAGAAAACTACATCCTAAACTAAATAAAACTATATTAAATATTAACTAATCATACGTGTCAAAAATCAAAATTAAAACTACTTTATTCCTTCTTAGCTGAATAGCTTTAAGTCTTACTACTTTAAAGCATTTGGATTGATTATGCAGAGATGATTCATGGACTTCCTCAACCATCAGTAGTTTAGGAAAGTCATATTTAGCAATTTTAGGAGCAAGAAAAGAAAGAAAATCAAATTTAAGGCATTTAAAATCAAAGAAAGGAAATTTAAAATCAAAACTCTCTAAAAATCTATCAAAGCCAATAAAATCTACTGTACTCCCATCAGTAAGAGTCACTGCATCAACAGAAAAATTTAATTGTAACTTCTCACAGTCCTTCGAGTTCAAGGTGTCTGTCAGTCGCTTTTTATCAGTTGAGAGAGTCAGTGGCTTGTTGGAAATTAGCTTACTAACTTCAAGAATTTGTTCAGGACTCTCAACAAGAGAAATAGTATCTTCCCTGACCAAAGAGACATTAGTAGGCTCACAAGATTTTAAACAAGTATCAATAACAAAATTCAGTGTCTCACTAGTATTAATAATAGCATAAGGATCAATCGAGTATTCAATATCAGTAGTATCACTATGCATGCCCTCATCAATACTAGTATGATCAGTAGAATCAATTTCATTGACAGTTTTAGTGCAAGCAAAGGACTCTATGGATTCAACAGATTTATCAGACTTCAGAAACTCATTAATCTCAGCACACACAGGACATGTATGCATATCATCGCATAAGCATTCAAGAGTTGGGTCTGAATTATCAATAAGCTGTCCAACAATTTCAATGTCTATATTCTTATCACATGCTACATTCATTGTTTCATCAGTCATACCATCATAGGTTAGTGAGGAATCATGTTGATTAGAATATGTGAGGGACTCACTAGTCTCAATGAAAGCATTAATTTGAGAGCATCTATCATTTATAGTGGGTCCAGCACACACACAATCAACAGAATCATTTAAATCATCTATATCACTTGGTCCAGATGGCATGCTATTCCTAAACTCAATAGATGCATCATCAATAGACTTATCAACTAATTTCACACTAGGGACAGAATGATCATCACATTCTAGATCACCCCCACACTTATCTGCTACCCTAGACTCAATAGATTCATCATTAATAGATTCAGACATGAATTCATCATTATGATCATAGCTAGGAGTAGAAATACTAAGTGCATCAGTACACAAGGAATCATGAATATCAACAAATGTGTCAATTTTGTTCAATGAGTTACCATGATCAATTAGATCAGGATATTCAACAACAATTTCCTCATTAACTTCCTCATCATGCAATTCAGAATCAACAACATTATATGCATCAAGAATTACAGTGCTATGAAGCAAACTAGATTCAGTTTCAACAAATTGCAAAGTATTAGAATATGGAAGGATATTACCCGATGAATAGGACTCTTCCTCCTCTATAACTTCCCCTCTAATTTGCTCTTCAATTGATTCATTAGCACTTGAAGTCAATTGATTTATTTGAAATCCTGAATCCTTTATGAGGTTATCTGCCATTTGCTGGTCTTGGAGTTGCAACCATTCAGTTCCCTGTTGGATCATTTGCTCCAATCGTTGGTTTTGAATAATACAAGCTTCCATTAGTTGTTCTTCCCAACTTGGTTCCCTTTGGACCTCTTGTTGTATATACCCCTCATGATAATTGTAAGTTTCATACTCTGGCTCTTGGCTATGGAAGGTATGGTATGGCTCATAATTATGGTGGTAATTGGGGTGTACTCCATATGAATTGTGGTATGGTTGGTAGCATGGTTGTTGGACTTGTTGGTATTGCTGTGCTTGCCGTTCTTGTCTTTGTTGTTCAAGAAAACCTTGAAGCATTGACATGGCTTCATCCAACTTCTGAGAAATCCTATGCTCTGCATCATATACACCTTGATTAGAATAATAATGATCCATTTAAAGCAAAGAAAAATGAGAGGTTCAATTAATTTTAGCACAAAAACAATTCACTAACAAATTATAATTAAAATTAATTCTAATTCAAGAAAATAAAATTCAAATGAAGCTAGGACTTACTTAACTCTAAAAAACACTCCTAAACAGAGGTTAATGATGTAAAATAAACTCACAAAAATTAAAGAAATTAAATTCGAAAAATTTGAAAAATTCTTAAAAAATTCGAGAAAATGCTAAAAAATTCGAAAAAGTGTGCTAAACGTTGGAATTTGGCCAAAACATGGTGCACCTAATATCTTTGCTATTACTTTTGTTCAAAACACCCAAAAACCTTGGAAAACGAAGTTTGAGAATTTTCTGGGCAATTTAAACAAAAATTTCAGCAAGCAGGACACTTGACGCAGAACACCGAAATCAGCCAATTCCAAGTTTAAAACAAAACAAAAATTAAACCAAAATAGAACAAAAATAGAGCTGAAATACTTGGAAAACTTTCTCAAACAATTGAGAATCCAATTCCCCCGCAACGGCGCAAAAATTTTGAGTGGCTCGTCGTGCAACCCTCAAAATAATACTAGGTTAATAAAATATGTAGATAATGGCACAACCTAGGTCATCTCCCTTGGAATTGGCATTCAATGCTTAATTGAGTTTTTTAAATATTAAAAGACTCTAAAAATTCCTAAACTAAGGGGGTTTTAATTTAATTAAACTAAGCAAAATGAAATTAAAATTAAATTCCTAAATTCTACCTAATTATATGGATTATGGGTGAAAGATGGACTTGTGACTAGCCTTGGATTCATCTCTTGGTATCCACTATCCTTATCCTAATCTAATTATGATTAATTCTGGTCTAAGAGTTCCTAATTGTGTTCATAACAAATTATCTTAGGTAACCACTCAAGATTCAAGAGATTAACGATCTAACGTTGAATTGAGACCTCAATCCCGCATTAAATTGTTAATTCTTGTTTCTAAGATCAATGAACATCTAATTTGATTGATTAACTGATTGATTAGCCTCTGAATCATCCTAAATATTTAATTAACTAACTAAGCATTAAGGAATCTTTAAATTAAATATTCAAGCAAATAATCTCACTCATGTATTTTATCGAACACCTTCGAAGCATACATGGGAATTCAGATAATATTGAAATTGATCAGATCAATTAATCAACAAAAATACTTCCTAATTAGTGTCTAACCAGTTACTAATTATAATTACACAAATTCCCTATCAAATACAACTTAAACAAGACAATAATTGAAAGAGAAAAAGTGTAGGAAAAATAGAGAAGTTCTTAGCCAAAATTCTAAATTTTCTCCATGGATTCAAGCTTCTCCAAGGGCTTCTTCCTTGCTAGCCTCAAGATGAATTAAAATATCATGGGATGTGGAGATGGAAGATGGAATGGAGTGGAGGCGTGGAGTGAATGGATGGATTGATGAATGGAGGAGTGGTTAAGTGGTGGTGGAATGGAAGAATGAAGAGATGAATGGAATGAATGAATGGTCGAATAAATAGGTAAGGGTTTGCTAAGATTTTAAAAACGTGAGATGGATGAATTGTGAATGGACTAGGATGAATATATGGAGGCGTGTGGAATAATGACTCTGCCCGAGTCCTCTGAATCATGAGATCACATGGCTTCATCTCTTTATTTAAGTGATCACGTGCCAGCTCCTTCTTCTTGAACCCACAGCTCGTTTTCATGTGCTCTCTTCAGCTTTCTAGCTTCATTAATCCACTTTCTACCCAGCTCAAAACTGCCTCGTGCTTGCTTATTCATGCAGCGTCTTCCAGCTTCTGTTCTAGCTTATGCATGTTCTGGAGCTTCCAACTCGCAGCTTCCTCGTTCAGTTTCTCGATCCAGCATCTTCCTTCCCATGAGTTAGCTTCAGCGTTTCTTCATCGTGATACCTTACGTGTTTCTGCATATGTGTATAGGTGTGGGCCCTACTGTTTATTTTATATTCCACGTCCCTTTCTACTGTTTCTGTAGCTTCTTTGTTTCTCAGCTCGTTTTACTCCAGCAACGTACTGCTCAGCTCAGCGTTACTTCTTCTTTTATCACGTTCCCAGCTTCATTTATTCAGCTTGTAATTACATTGTCTAGCATGGCTTCACCTTCAGCTCTCTTCTCATGTCGTTTTTCACGTTGCTATCCAGCCCTTAACTCTAACGTCTTCTTCGTCGCATTTTGCTCTCTACTTCTTCCACGTCTTGCCCAGTTCAGCTCGTTCAGCTCGCTCAGCTCAACGTCTATTCTAGCCATTCATTTGCTTCGAGTTTGTGAGCTGCTTTCTACGTGTTTGCTCGTGCCTTCTGCGTTTCTGTTGCATGTTCTCCAGCTCTCTTCTTGCATGCACATAAACTCAAGCTGCCCACGTTGTTGTCTAAACTTAAAGCTCAGGCTTCTGTATGCTTTCTTCGTTTAGCTGCTGTACTTCCAGCTTCTTTTCACAGCACCTAAATTCGAGCTTCTTTTCGTGTTTTTGCTTTGCAACCCATTACTTCCAGCTTCTTCACGTTAACTCCTCTGTTCATGGGATGTTGTGGCTTCATGCATGCAAATAAGAGAGCTGGACGTGTGGTTCACTTTATTCATAAACTTGAGACTACATCCTTTGTTTCCTACTCATCCCATCTGCCTCACGTGTTTTTTTGCATGTGTGCATGATATGCAGCCTTGTGTGTGAATGGACGTGGGAATAAGGTGAAAGTGCAGCATGATTATGTAACGTGAGTGACCATAGCTTCATGTGAATGTGCATGCATATAATGCATATAATGAGAGAGCATCCCATTCATGTGCCAACCACAATTCATTCTCCCATTTTTAAGCTATAACAAGAAGTACAATTGAGGCTTAATTCTTCCCCTTCTCTTCTCTAACTCAAGTTCTCATTCGAACATCATTTAGCCATTGAAATCTACACAAAAGAATGAAAAGTGTTAAGTAGAAACAGCCAAAAAAATTATTGAAAAGGAATTCATGCATTAAAACTTAATAATTTTGCAAATTAATTCATAAGGTGCAAAAATGGCCACTAAAATCAATTATCCACCTAAGTAAATCCATTAAGCCTTATTTAACATTTAAAATACTTAAGTTAGGGGGATTAAAACATATAAAATTCATGCTTATCAAGAAACTTGTGTCTAGGCTTTTGTAAATGAATATGTAATGGCTCCAAGGACCTTAAATGAGGTCAAGAGGCCTAGAAATGAGAAGAGAATGGAGGCAAGAACTTGAATCATGATGATTGCTTCAATAGACTATTTATGGAACCATTATATGACTTATGGACCCAAGTATATTCTTAAATATAAGTTTAATGTCCTAGCTTGTTTCAAGAGTGTAATTAGCTTCCATATGATGTGTCTAGGCTAAGAGAAATGATCTCCACCCTCTTGGGTGTGTGAGGTCAAGGGAAAGGAGTCAAGGTCTAAAGAAAAAGTGTGTGAATGCAAGTAAGGTAGCTCTGTCTAGCTTTCTCTCATGCATGGATGTGTGTTTAGATTATTTTAAAATGTGTGTATGTGTATTTTCAAGCTATGAAAAGTATGCTAGCATGATCTTGTTTGCCATGATTTCATGATGTCATGTTATGTTTTCAAGTGAATGTATGATGTTTCTTGAGTTTGCTTAAGTGTGGAGAAGCCAAGAACTCTTCACTATGGTGAGGATGAGCCAAGAACCCTTGAACTTGGTTGAGACAAAGTAAAGAGTCTCCCAAAAGTAAAGTGGGCCCTCAAAAGTATGGTTAAGTCTAAAGTGCTTAAAGAATGGGTGAGGCAAGGCCAAAATCCATGAGGAGAAGTGTGAGGCTAATCCAAACACTTGGTGAGCTCTTGAATGATTTGTATAGCTTGTTCACATGCTAAGTTGCTTCTTGAATGCTTATGATTTGTATTATGTTCATGCATGCATTTTTAAGGCTTGCTTTACATATATTATGTATGATTGAATGAGAGATGAGCTATTGGGATTCTTTGAATCTCATTCCCTCCTCTCCAATATCCTAATATGCTAGGTGGACCAAGTGAACAAAGACATAGGAGCCACTAAACTTGAAGATAGGAAAATTGGCAAAGGATTTGTGAAATAGTCATTTTGTCACCCCTTTGTTGTCAAAAGATGTAATCTAATGATGTACATGGTGTATGCACTTATGAATACTTGTAAATGGATATACATATTGTATATGTATGAGAATTAGAACTATATTGAATGATGTAGCAAGTTTTTGGTATGAATAGCAAGATCTTGGCATTATGTACATGGTGTATGTTTTGGTGTGGGAGAGTGAGTTTTGTAAATCTGGATTGTTAGACATTTGAGCCATGTTTGATAGCCTATGTTGATGCTTTTTCACGTGCTCATAGAGCCTTAGGAGTAGGATAAGAAAATTTGAACCCTTGGAGCCCTCTTTTAACACAAAAAATTGTCACTTTGCCCCCTTATGTCAAAGTATGCCCAAATGACCTCTTCTTGACTTGAAATTTGGCATGAAATTAGATCTTGCCTAGAGATTTTTGGGAAGCCAAAGATCACATCATTTGGAGGTCTGTGTAATTTTCTATGATTTTTCAAAGTTGGTATCAAAATTTTGGATTTGCACTAGTACTGTTCATTTGGTCAATTGTGTAATTGTGTCATCTGAGGGGCAAACGTGGTCCAATGGCTACAAAATTTTATAGGAAGAAACTAGATATTCACAGTGACTTGTAGAAACTAGAAGAACCTCATTTGGAGTCTAGAGAGGGAGATATGAATTTTTGAAATTTCTATCCAGTATCAGTAGCCTTGCCCGACCAGAAGTACTGTTCCATTGAATTCTAAGATCTGGGCTTCATGAACTAATCTGGAGAAATTTTTTCTCTCTAGTTCACACCCATAGCTTTCTAGATTAGTATCATTTTCATAGATTGGATATTTTTTGAAATTAATTGGACATTTTTGAAATTCATATCAGTAAATTGTGATAGCATAAGGACCCAGCCTGACCTTCAGACCATTTCACATGTCAAATGCCCTGTGTGTGGGATGTTTTGACTTGTACATATTTTTACATGAATTAGACATCCCAAGCTTTCCAGAATGACCAAGATTGCATGATTTTAATTTTTCTAGATTTAGTTATGATTTTCCAAAGTTTGCCCAGAAATAAGGCCAATTCTGGCCGAGAATGAATACCCATTTCCTATGTCTCTTTTCGGTTTCTATGAGTTGTAAGTATGTTTTTGCTTTTACAAATGGATTGTAATAATGTAATTAAATATGAGGGGGCATAGTATGAGCTCACACAGTCCATGTGACAAGAATTAAAATTTTTAGATATGATGCAAAGCGAAATTAATCCCATTCTCCTTGCTTTTATCTATGGGAAGCCTATTTGAATCATGATAGAATGCTTAAAAATGACATGAAATGAGCTAGAATTTATGGTGTTATAAATGGCCATCGTCTAAAACCTTACTATGAAGGATTTCAAGTAAGCAACTTAAATATAATTGAGTTGCAACTCCCAACTTATAATGATTAGGTAACGAGGCATTTTGTCTGGCCATAAACTTTAAATAGAGGCGCTTCTGGGAGGCAACCCACCATAATAAAATTTGAATTTTTTTTATTTATTTCAATTAATTAATCCTTCTTCTAGTTTGTTTTTGTTTTACCACAATAATCTTGCACATTTTAAGTATGTTCTTCTTTATTTTGCCACCCTCTCTATAAGTTGCTACTCCCCTTTTAGACTTGTGGCAGGAAGGATATAAGGAGCTCAAGGACCCCCCATTGCAATAAAGCTATTCATAAACTAAGGGAGGTTTAGTTCCTTCTTCTCTTTACATTTATATATATGCCTGCAACACTGAGGACAATGCTAATTTTAAGTGTGGGGGAGGGGTTTATAGCTATACATATACATGCTACTATATTGAGTTAGAGAAATTTTTTTTTACTATTTCTCATTATTCTCCTATTTTAATGATTTAGTTGTCATTTATAATTTTTAAGTTATTCAATTTTGAATTTGAGTAGTAAAGCAATTAACCCATAAGTTATGAGCATGACATAGTAACTTAAACTGAGCACAATTGTCTAATTATGTGATATGCAAACAAGTCATTAAGTAAGAAGGGTAGTTTATTATATAATTATTTTTGAATTTATATGCCTGAATTAATTTTTTTGCATGCACATCCTTAGAGTTGTGATATGATTCAAAAGAAAAAAAGAGAGCCAATTCCACTCCGCTGGCTTAAGCTATACTTAAATAGCGCAATAGAAGCTATGAGTGTGCAAAGCATCTTAGTGCCAGTCGAGTTATGTAAGCTTGAGTAATCGGGGGTCTTCATTACCAATGTCGACACTCGCGTCAAAAGAGAGCATAACGACCCAGGAAAGAGGCAAAATAATAATAATAATAATAAATAAAATCAAATTACCCCTTTAATAAATAAAGCAAAATTAAAAGTGTGGGGGAAGCTAAATTAAAGGACTCTTAATGATCTCTATTGTGTCATTTATGTGTATGCATGGTTGATTGAGACTTAGTAAATTCTTAGATAAATATGGTAATTTCCAACCTTCATGCTTGTCAAATTGTTAGTAATAATCATATTTTAGACACGCACACACACACTAGAGTTACCTGGTGATTGTTAGTGATGAATGGGTGAAAGTTGAACTACAATTTTTCTTGATTGAATAATTCTTACATTTATTTATAACAGCTTTTTGTTAAAAAAATGGAGCATATAAGAAGCAGTACCATCTCATTGTGCTAAGGTCTCTAATTCTGGTATAGTTGCTCGAGGACAAGCAACGATTTAAGTGCGGGGGAATTTGATAAATATATTTTTAATTACTTAAATGGTTGTAATTTTGAGATTTTAACTAATATAATTTATAGATAGTCTATATCTATTTAATTGATCTTATATCTTCTCTCTTGTTTATCTGTAGGATCAGATAAGATGATATTTATCTGCAGGATTAGATGAGATGATATTTATTGTGGAAAAACTATCGAGAGAGATTTACGCAGATTTTTTTTTAGAATAGATTTACTCAGATTCGCACGGAGGAAGCCTATAAAAGGAGGGGTGAAGAACCAAAAAAGAGAGACAGAGATCAGAGGCTTCTCTTCTTCATTATTTTCTCTGTGTTCTTTTTTCATTTTTTTTTCATCTTTTCAAAATTTCTGAGAAAAATTCTCTGAGTGTTTCAAAGCCACGAGTGGCTAATCTCTTTGTTTCCTAGTCAAAATTATTGAGGTCTGACTCTGAATAATTTGTGAGAGGTTTGATTTAATTGTTTCTTTTCTTGCATGTTGAAATATTTTTCTATTATTCTGATATTATTATTCAGTTAATTTAATTGGTACCTTATTTTAGCTGAGTAATTATTGCTATCTGAATTTTTTTTGAATCCATAATTGTTCATTTGATTCGGTAGAGTAGCAATTCAATACCTTTGATAAATTAAAATTGTCTTTATGTGTTGAAGAAAATATTTCTTCCGTTTTAAACATACGAGCTTATGTATTATTGAATAGTGATTGGTTACTTTTCTCTTTCTTAATGCTATTCAAGGTTTAAATTCCAAGAGCTTATTTGGGATCGATTTATGAATGAGGTTTAATTGGAGAGTTTGTTCCTTTTAAATATTCTTAAGAAAAAGCAAAACATTAGAGCTTGTTGATGTTCATAACCAGTTTATTTTAGAAGAGAAATTTTTTTTTTTTACCTTTTAGGTACTTAATGATCAAATTGATTGAGTCAGATCTGAAATAAACCTTGGCTGGAAGTTGTTTACATTAAAGTTTTATCTATCAAAAATATTTTCTGAATTTATTTATTTTTAATTTTCTTTATCAAGAAAAATCTCCCTTATTTTATTTTACTATTTTTGGGTTGAATAATTTGGCTAGTCCCTATGGAGTATGACCTTACTCACTTTATTTGCAAGAAATATTATTTTGAAAGTAGGAATTTATTTTTGGTGGTTTCGACACCCATTATGATGTATACATGATGTAAACCTTTAGACACATGTAAAAGTATGTGGACATGATGTATGTATCCATTTTGGAACCAAATGAATGAATATATAGATTTTTGCCGCTTACGTGTTATGACATTCATGTGTATAAGTGTGAGTGACATGGTGAGATTAAGCTCCATGATGATTCGGACCATTTGGCATGCTTCCTTAGGCTATGTTTGTGCTATGGGATATGTTCAAGTGGCTATGGAATGAGAAAGGAGCCATTTGGTGCATTATGAACTCATTTTGAATCTTAAAAGTGACCAAAACTTAGCTAAATCACAAATTGACCAAATGGACGAATTTCCCCATGAAATTTGGCACAAATATAGGTCTCATTTATAGCTTTTCACAGTGCCAAAGAGCACCTAATTTAGAGCTCTAAAGAATTTATTATGATTTTTCAAAATTAGGAAAATTTTGCAAAAATAGTAACAGCACTGTTCATATGGTCAATTTCTTCCTCTACGTCATCCAAGAGACAAATGATACCTAATACTCATAAAATTTTATAGACACAAACTAGACATGATAAAATTCCTGTAGCACTTAAGAGCACCTTAATTAGAGGTCTATAGAGGGAGAACCGAATTTTTAAAATTGCATGATAGTACTAGTAATGTAAATTGACCTTTGATACTATTCTATCAATTTTTGTAGGTTAAATGTTTCTGTTTTGGTCTATAATTATTTTTATAATTTTTTAACATTCAGAGCTTTCTAGAAAGTTATCATATGTATGATTTTAATTTTTTTAAAATTAGTTATAAATTTCCAAAATTCACACCAGAAACCCGTGACAGCAACCCAAGACCAAATCTGGTTTTTGGCGAAGCTTGGTTCTAAATTCGAGTTGCATGAGATGAAATGTGATGTTTTTGATTTGTATGGATATGTTATGAATAAAGAATGATATTGATGAGTTCATGTGATCCATGGAACATAAGATGAATTTTTAAACCTTACGTAACACAATTTAATGCTACTAAATATATTGATTTTCTTGCAAAGTGAATGAAGCTAAGTATGGGTAAAGAGAAGGAAAGGCTAATGAGTTATGGTATTACACTTTGGCCTTACCAAAAATTTCTTCCATCCATAATACACATAATGAACCAGAATTAACACAATTTGAAGCACTAAATTTGGGTCCAAGGTGTACAAACCGAAATAGCATCTCACATGGCAATTTTCAAGATTTTCCATATTCTGATATAAATTTTGAAAAATGATAATTAATTTTAGAAACATTGAAATCATACAAACTCTACCATTTTAGAAAGCTATAAATGTCAACTTCAGAAAATCATTTCTCCTTCTATATATATCCAAATGAGGTTCTCTTGGTGGCTATAGAAAGCTTAGAATGTCTAGTTTATGCATGTAAAATTTTATAAGTATTGAACAGTATTTGACCCATAAAGTGACACAAGAATGCAAACTAACTATATGCACAAAATCATCCATTTGGTTAGTTTGTGGTTTAGCTTAAGGTTTTGGTCATTTTTAGAACTATAAAAGGGTCAAATTGGCACTAAAATGGTCTCCTACTCATTCCACAATCATTTGAACACATCCAAAAGCATAAACACATCTCAAATTGTCCAAATCATCATGCATCCCAAAACCACCATCCTAGTTGCTTTTACATACATAGACATCAAGGCTCTATAGTGTTAAAAACTCCCATATTCATTCATTTAACTTTAAAATTGATACATGCAACATAGTTACATATATTAAAACATGTTCAAGTGGTTACATCTTATATACATCATGTGTTACAAAATTTGACATCAAAATGCCTAATTTTCTATTTCATTGTCAAAGTCTTGCTCTTCAAGATGCATGCCCTCCACTTCTTAGTCCACTTGGCTCACCTAGATATGGTTAGACAAATATAGGGGAAGAATAAGATTCAAAGAGTCCCAATAGCTCTTTACCCTTTTAAACATAAATAAAGGATGCATTTATATATCAAAGAATACATGCATGCCATATGAGCTACTAATAAACATACATAAATCATTTTTCTTGTCATATAAACTCATACATGTTAAACATAGGCTCTCAAGAGTAGTGGTCTAGCCTCACCAAAATTTCTTTGAGAATTTTGGATTTGCCTCACCTATTTTTAAGGGACTTTTGACTTAGCCTCACTCTTCTTGAGACTTTTGACTTTGTCTTACCTATTCCTAGGGACTTTTGGCTCATCCTCACCCATGCTAAGGAATTTTGGCATAACCATACCCATTCAAGCCACTTTGCATTCATAAACACATTTCAAAAAGTATAATGGTACCATAACATGTATTCAGTGGTTAGAAACATATCTCATAGTTCAAACATACGCATAAGCATATAATGACAAGCAAATATCTAAACAATGCATGTAAGAAAGGTTATAAAGCTACCTTGAAGAAAACAAAAATTCTTTTTGGTTAGTCCTTCCCCTTTTTGGCCAAGCATATGCAACTAGGTGGAGCTTGATTCTCTTGGCCTAGACACATCAAATAAGATATAATTCAATCATTGGAACAAGCTCTAGCCTTATACAAACTCTATGCATGCATACTTTATTCTAAGACACTCTTATGGTTCCATACAAGACACAATGAAGCAACCTTTAGGATTTATGATTTTGGCTCCAATTTCTCATTCAATCTAAGTCTCTTGACTCCATTTAAACTCCTTAAAGTTTTCACAAATTCAATTCAAAGAGCCTAGACTTGAGTTGCTTTCTTATGTCTTAAAATGAAGCCTACACTTCATCTCACAAACCGTGATTCCTAAATCGATACCAATGCTTCCTTTAGTGTCTCTAGCTCATATCTAGGCCTTGTCTACCCTTAGAATAAATTAAAACTCTCCCTAGGTCCTCTTTCTCTTCCTTGGCCAAAACACACACAGCTTAGAGCCATAGGGTTTTGTTTGTTATCTTAGGGAATTAGCCACTTATGCAACTTCCTAAATGTCTTAAGAGCTCATTCCTACCCTTACATTAGCTATACAACCCTTAGAAAGTTTCAGAATTTAACATGCATTTTAAAATCCCTAGGTAGAACAATTTGCATTTCAAGGCTTTTCTTTTACTTCCTATTGCATATTCATACTCCTTATGCTTCAAAACCCTCCTTTCTACCTTCCTAAGACCAAAATTTATTCCCTCCTATATGGACCTTGAGCTGGACTAAAAGTATACAAGGAGAACAAGCAAGGAGAAGCATGAGAAACCATGATGTCTTACCTTGATTTCAAGCCTTGTTCAAGTGGCTTTCTTTTGCTTCTAACTTCTCCTTCAATTCCTCTCTTCCTCCCACTAAACCAACTATGAAAGATCTTAAAATCAATGACCAAATCTAGAGGAAGAGAGAGGAGGAAGAAGAGAACAAGATTAGTGAAGGAGGAAGCATAAAAAGTGTTAGTTTCTTACCCTTTTCAAGGCTTCTTCTTCTCCCCTTTGCTTCCCTTCTTGTGCACCTAAGAGAGCAACTCTTGAATCTTTTTTGGAGTGCAAATGAGTCAGTCAAGAGAGAGGGCAAAAGGGGGGACATTTTTAAGAAGTCAAAGAGTCACTTTTATAACTTTTAAAATTGCAATTTAGTCCCTCTCCTTGGTTTCTTTCATTTGGGCTCATTTTAACTCCTTTTTGAAAACTGTTTTTTCCATCATAAAATTTAGGTCCTCTAATTCATAAAATGGATTTGGTTTCACTCAAATTGGATTTAAAACCTTCTCGAATGAATCGATTAAAGTTTTAGTCAATTGATAACTAAAAATATAAACTTAAGGGGTTTTGACCATTTTAAGGGTTCTTATGGGTTTTAAGGCCTCTGAGAACCCTAGGACAATCATTTTTCATTTAAAGATCCCTCCTTTGAGTTTTTTAAAAGTTACTTGAAATTACAAAAATGTCACTGGCTTTTGTGGCTTTTTATTTGGTCATTTTGGCTTCAGTTTCGGGCTAATCTTAGCTTTGTATTCTCATTTTGAATTGTCTATATCATTGTCTTGACCTTATTTGGCCTCAAATCTTTCTATTTACAGGACCTCCTTTAGTAATTCCTTTAATTTAGGGTATTTCAAAATAAATGGGGATTACAATGTTCTTATCTTTTGATACATTAAATTTTTTTATCTAATATCCACTTGTAAATTGATCTAAATTTATTTTAAAGTATTCTATTGCTATAAAATTATGATTGTAGTATTTTTATATTTTAAATAAAATAAAAATGGAAAAGAAAAGCACATGCTGCAAAGACCAAAATGCACTATGTTTTCCCCTTCCATTCAAAAACGTGTGCGAGGATGAGTTCCATGCCCTAACAGGAGACCTAAGCCTTGCAATAAGGAGAAAGAGATAGCATATATGTGCATCAATGAAATGCTCAGTGAAAGAGATGGTAGGTTCTTCTTCTCCTTTTACAAATTTTTTTTTTGGGTAGAATTGTGCATAAGTGAAATGCTTAATCTTTGGCTATGATTTTTGCAATGGGAGGCTAAAAATAGTAGAAAGTAGGGAAAATAGGACAAAGTAAGGACTGAATATAGGGAGAATGAAAAAATTGAGAGATGAAGAGGGAGGAACTAAATAGAATATAGAGATTGAAAGAGACTGAACATATTTAGTTCTTTTTCAGTTGGTACTATGTATCACCAAATATGCTAATTAACGTGGTTGCTTCTTTTTAGTCTACTCTATCTGTTAAGTAAGTATATATACATATAGTGCTGAGAATTATTGTGTGTTGATACCTAAATTACTGCTCATGTATTTGCATAGGTAGACTTCCTAGTTATGAGGTAAATCTTATATAAGTAGGAGTTGATAATAGTATATTAGTTATGAAATCTTAATAAGGGTTAAGGGATCATCATAAAAAATCTAATTAAATTTTAATTTGAAGAACACATCAAATAAATGTACCTATCTAAAAATTAAACCACAATGCTAAAATGGATTTGTTATATTATTAGGCTATTTTAAATTTTTTGATCTTTTGCTAATCATACAATTTTATATTTCAAATCACATGTGAGGCCTATGAAACTATATAAACACCTGTGTCAATCAATTCAAATTTTAAAAAAGGAAGCAAAAGAAGGACCTATTTTGCATACAATTTAAAGAAGCCATATTGACTGCGACTTCAAAATAGTATGGATGCCTTTAATTTTATTTTACACACACACACACATATATATATACATATTAGCTTTACCACATTGATACTTTAAATAAGTCCTTTGCACTAATAGAATTACTTGAAAAGGCCAATTCAATAACCCATCTTAAATTTCTATTTTTCCTTTCAAACTTTGATTAAAAATTGTACTTACCTTTCTTTCAGTAGTTTTAACATCATGGCTATAAAGAATGAATATAATTTTCTGATGTCGCATTAACCTTTTTTTAAAAAATTCTTCTTGAAGTCATTGTATCAAATTTTTCATTATCTCATCTTTAAACTTCAAATTTTAAAGCTCATATTATACCTCTCAAAATGTTGGTTCCTTATTACTTCACCTTCTAGGAAGATCTAAATTAAGAACTAATCAACATACACTATAGGGTTTGAAAATTGGAATATAGAATGAGTTAAGATGCATCTATCATTACTTTTTAACATCCAAATAATGCTTTGGATATTGAACTAAAATAAAATTTTTAATTATTTGTTATCAAGTTTTTCAAAAAAAAAAGTGTAACAGGAGAATCTTTTTATTTTTTAAATTAATCTTGTAATGTTGAAGTGTAAAAAATTTTATATTTTTTATTTTAAAGCTTAATAACAAACATTTTAAAAGCTATACTTTAAGTTTTGTCATTATTCTTCACCTTAACCCCCAGTATGTCTTCCCAAACAAGCCCTTGAGTCTAAACTAGATAGCTGGACTTCAACCTCAACCATTATGTCTAGATTCTAATTCTTCTACCATAACCCCATCCTAAATTAGATAAGCATGAACTTTCAAGCCTTTGGGTAAACCTGCAAGTTTGCAACGTTCTAGGCTATTTCCTACTTAAGGATCTAACCTAATGAAAAACCACCAAACATAGCAAAATACTTGAGGACATTGTACCATAACATTCTCAAAATATGCGAAAGTCTAATTAATTCAAAATATACATGCAAAAGATGTTGCTTATACTCTTCCACACTTGTCATAAACAAATGATGGAATGAGACTGATAGGTTAGCAAGCATTAATTAGTGAAAGCTACACAAAAATAACATAGCATACTGATTTCAGAAATAAGCTAGTTAGGAATGATAACACTCATACTCTCATCCACATCCTTAGTTTATGGATAATGAAATTTATGCAATTTATATTTATGCATACTTGCACAAGCAAACTTAGCAGAAGGTGATATACACAACATAGACTAGTTGTAATATAGAGACTTTTATGTCAAGAACTTCTAACAAATGAGTTATCAGAAAGCCAAATCATATTAGGTATTGAGCTAGTATTATAGTTATAGAGCATGTGAGTGGCTAAATTTCTATTGTCAAAGAAGTTCTTGTTGACTAGTAGCTTCCTATCTTCTATGAAATACTCATGTAGTATGTCTGGTGGAAACAAATCCTATGTTTTCCAATTTTAATAATCGAATGAATCTTGATCTTCAATGTTGTCCTATTGACATATGCAAAGCCAATTCCAATCTTCAATGATCTTTATTCAAGGCTTACAAGGATAAAATATTAGCCAAGTGGCACAATTTCTCATTTCCCTCACTTGCTTATTTCTTTCTTACATCATTTTAGTTTTAGTTTCAACCTCCATTCCTCTATTCTTTTCACCTCATGAAAACCTTTTTAGATTTTACCACTCTTAGATAAATATATCCCATTATTGGGTCTTTGCTATTAAGGGTGATGCCTAAACAACTTGGATTGGATCCTTTGCATTAGGTTTTATGATTAAAAAGCTTTAACATTTTTTATTAATATATTATTAAATTCTATTAGCATGACCTGTCATCAAGGGTTACTTTTACATAGTGATGGCAGAACCAATAGGGTTCTATTGGTAGTTCCTATGGCAAACTTTTATGGATGTGATATTATGGATATGATTTTGTGGATCAAAAGATGCCATATGGCTATGGCATTATTAAAATGGACTAAGAACAATGTGTGTTGATGTTGAGTTTAGATCACTTTAGGTAAGGTGTTACTTGTCTTGGTGCACTAGAGACATTTCCCTTGTATTTTTTTTATGTTTATATTTATTTAATTGCTAAATACTTCCAAGAATTACATTGATGGAACATCCCCGTGTGATTGAGTGCAATGTTAGCAACTAAGGAAGAAGAAGGTGTAAGGAAATAGAAAAAAGAGTTAACGCTAAAGCCACTGCTTATAGGTAAATTCATCATTTATCTATTTCTCTAATATGATGAATGAATCTATGGCCTTTGCTGATGTCCCTCATATAATACTTTGATCTGGTAATGAAACTAGAGCTATTATGAATCCTATTGAGTCATGGTCTAGAGCTTCAATGGATTACTTGGTTAAAAACATGTCTCAGTCTTTAATTTGTGTGACATGCAATGATTTTCATGGCATGAGTTAGATTAAGAATGAGATTTTGATAAGTTAGCTATTGTATGCATAGTTTTCATTCCAACTTTGGGATTGAACATTTAATGCTATATATATATATATCCATATTCACACAAAAGAATTGATTTCTTTTTTCCTTTTCACTTAGAAATCCTTTTGACATATTTTTTTTCTTTTGTTTTTGGGTGCAGGTCTAACTTTACAAGTAAGAATTGATTCTTTAATTCCTCCTCATAACTCACTGCAGTCACTATTTGAAGTAAAAAGGTAATATTTTCTTGTTGGTTTATGTCTTTCTGAAAGTAAGAATATGATTAGTTAGGATATATATGGAACTAAGGGTGAAAAAATAATTAGAAGAAAATTTTAACCAATTAAACTAAATTGATTGGTGAGGATATATATTAAAAAGAGAAAGAAGAAGAATGGAATGATTGACGTTAGGGAAATATATATATATATATATATAGAAGGATTGGACTCTTGCATCTATTTATAATAGATGGCTAAGTTAAGGTTAAAGAAAACTAGGATTACAATCATAATAATAATAATTCCTAAGAGTTTTATAGAGCTCAGACTTATCTTCAATATTTTATATTGATAATCTTAAGTATCCAATGTACTTTAGAGTTTTCTTCTACTAGGCTACCTATTTTCATTATTTTATACTAATAATGGCAAGAGTTCCATAGAGATTGAACTCCTTCTTTTGATTGTTGCCACTTGAAGGAGTTTGGTCTTAGGAGTGCTTCTTTAACCTAAATACATACTAAACAAAAAGGGGGGCTTGGGCTATTTCTTTCTCCACCTAGGTTCATGGACTATAATAGTTTGAACATGGGCTTAAGTGGATTGAATTCCATAGACTTAGGTTCTTTCTTGAGCATGATGCATTTTAACTTAGCCCAAAGTTTTATTTATTTTTTACAAACAAAATAATCCAATTAATTAAATAATAAAAAATTATAAGACAGGAAGAATTATTCTAAAATACTAAAATCATAAAAATATAATACATCACCTAAAATATGTTAAATTGTAATTATTTAAGTAAAATTTTCACTTTTCCATATCCCAAAAGAGGGAAGAGATCTCAAGCTCCCTTGTGGATTCTGCAATTCTCATAACAATGGTTTAGCTATCTAGGTGTTAAATGTTGTTAATTATATCTCACATCTGAGTTATGGCTAATTTGGTGGGGATGTATATATTTACCTATAGCTATATGCGCTTTGGCATTTAACATTTTGTGTGTGTATGTAATAGAAGTCATGTAAATTTTGTCATTATTCATGTTTTTTATAAACAAAAGAAAAGAACACTAAAGGCCCACACTATTGGTGAAAAGTGCAAAGATATGCTATTTATTATTATTGTGTGTGGTGAACCACTAATTGGCCACTGACTTTAGAAAAGTGGTTGTTTGCTATGTTCCAAACAAAGAAAAATGGAAAGAGAGAGATGTGTGGTGTATTCTAAAGAGAAATGTATCCAAAAGTGTAATTAAATAATTAATACTAAAAATAAGTAATTAATAGGTAAATACTAAAAATAAAAGTGTAATTAAATAAAACAATAAATTTAAAATTTGATGAGTCATTGATGGATTAAGACTAAAAAGGAAAAGCATAATTAAATAAAATACTGAATCCAAAATTTAATTAACAATTATTTGATTAGGATAAAATTAAAATTTTAATTTAAGAATAATATATAAAACATTTACTAAATGACTAATAGAATAAAATAATGATTAAAAATATTTAATAAATAATTAGGATTGAATATTCAATAAATAATTAATAGTAAAAATATTGAATAAGAAATTAGTAGGTAAATAACAAAAGTAAAAACGTAATTAGAGAAAATAATAACTTTGAAATTTGATAAGTAATTGATGGATTAGGACTAAAAAAAGAAAAAAAATTAAATAAAATACTAAATAAGATTAAATGTATCTTAAAGTTAAGTCATATTTAATAAATAATTAGGCTTAAATTATATCTTGGTAAGATGCATAAGGTGAAGTTGAACGGAGTTAAAAAATGTTGCAACCTTAACTTTCTGATGATCATGAAAACTTTATAACTTCTTTCATAGTCTAAGGTTGCAATTATCATCTAATATCCTATGTAATTAAAACTTGTCTTGTGGACTACTTTATGTAGGTGAACCTTATCATATATAGTTAATTTATTTAAATTTGTTTGAGAGCAGTGTTTAAATAGGTAGCCTATTTGCTAAAACTACTCCTAAATCATGCTAGTGAAGCATAGATGGGTAATAAGTCATTGAAAACTTCATTTAGTATACAAAGTTTGATACACCAAATAGAACAACCAGCTGAAGCAATTTGTATACATAGTATGTATGTTGCAACACACTTACTTGGCTGATTGTGAACAACTTCAATTCAGTTGGAGTAATGAAATTGAGAATTGTGTTTGTATAGGAAGCTATGAATAGCTTTCAAGCAAAATCAAATATATTAGCTACATATAAGAGGAAGTATGTAACACCATCATTTCTAACTCATATCCATCATCCCTTACATGCTCATGTGATATGTAGTAAGAATAAAGTGAGAACTTCCATTGGATTCATACACTTTCTTACATTGCGTTATAGTTAAAAAGTTCATTTTGGTGTCACATAGACTGTGTGAGCTCATGCTATGTATCCTCATATTTAATTGCACCATTAAAACTCATTTCAATCCCAAAAACATGCTTTCAACCCATGGAAACCAAAAAGAGACATGGGACATGAATATGCATTCTCGGCCAGACTTGGCCCCATTTCTGGGCAAAGTTTGGAAATTCATAACTAAATTTAGAAAAATTGAAAGCATATAATCTTGGTCATTCTGGAAAGCTTGGGATGTATACTTCATGATAAAAATATGTGCAAGTCATAACATTCCACACATAGGATGTTTGACATGCAAAATGGTCTGGAGGTCGGACTAGGTTCTGATGCTGTCACAGTTTACTGATATGAACTTCAAAAATGTCCAACTAATTCCACAAAATATCCAATATGTGCAAATGATACCACTATGGAAAAATATGGATGTTAACTAGAGAGGAAAAATATCTCTAGATCGTTAATCAAGCCCAGCTCTCAGAAATCGATGGAACAGTACTTCTGGTCAGGCAAGATGACTGATACTGAGTAGAAATTTCGAAAATTCAGATCTTCCTCTCTAGCCTCCAAATGAGGTGCTTCCAGTGGCTACAAGTCACTGTGAATTTCTAGTTTTTTTTTATAAAATTTTGTAGCCATTAGACCATGTTTTCCCCTCAAATGATACAATTACACAACTGACCAAATGAACAGTATTGGTGCAAATTCGAAATTCTGATACCAAATTTGAAAAATCATAGAAAATTCCACAGACCTCCAAATAACTTGATCTTTAGCTCCCTAAAAAGCACTAGGAAAGATCTAGTCACATGTCAAATTTCAAGGCAAGAAGAGGTCATTTGGTCAGACTTTGATATAAGGGGGCAAAGTGTCGATTTCTGTTGCTAAAAGAGGGCTCCAAGGGTTCAAATTGGCTTCTCCTACTCCTAAGGCTCTATGAGCACGTGGGAAAGTATCAACATAGGCTCTCAAACATGACTCAAATGTCTAACAACCCCAATTTGCAAAACTCACTTTCCCACACCAACACATACACCACGTACATAATGCCAAGATCTTGCTATTCATACCAAAAACTTGCTATATCATGCACTATAGTTCTAATTCTCATACATATACAATAAGTACATCCATTTACAAGTATTCATTAGTGCCTACATCATGTATACCATTAGATTACATCTCTTGGCAACAAAGTGGTGACAAAATGATGATTCCACAATCCTTTGCCATTTTCCCTAGCTTCAAGCTTGATGGCTCCCATGTCTTTGTTCACTTGGTCCACCTAGCATGTTAGGATAGTGGAGAGGAGGGGATGAGATTCAAAGAATCCTAATAGCTCATCTCTCATTCAATCATACATATTATGTGCAAAGCAAGCTTTTCAAATGCATGCATGGAAAAGTGGAAGTTATGGACATTTTAAAAGCAACCTTGGCATGTGAATCAATCATACAAACATTCAAAGGTTCACCAAGTGTTTGGATAGGCCTTACACTTCTCCTCATGGGTATTAGACTTGCCTCACCCACTCTTTAGTACTTTGGACTCAACCATTCTCTTGGGCATCCACATTGCTTTTGGGAGACCTTTTGCTTTGTCTCAACCAAGCTCGAGGGTTCTTGGCTCATCCTCACCCAAGGGAAGAGTTCTTGGCCTTTCCATACTCAAGCAAACTCATACAAACATCATGGATTCATTTAACACATAACTTAGCATTAAGGATCATGACATGTAAAGGCATGTTAGCAGACCTTTCATAGCTTGAAAATACACATACACACATTCTAGAACAAGTTAAACACACATTCATGCATGAGAGAAAGGGGGAGAGAGCTACCTTATAGGCTAATACAAGCCTTCCCTTTCAATTTGTCTTCTCCCTTCTTGATTTCACAATCACAACTAGATGGGAGTTCTTCTCTTAAGCCTAGATACACAAGAACATGGAATTACTCTCTCATAACTCAACACTTATTCACAAGGCTAAGGGTTTCTTTATAGCAAACCCTACCAAGCATATAAGAAACTAGGAGTTCTTTCTCTCTCTAGAAGTTCTTCAACTATCCTTCCTCTCTCAAACTCTTAAGTAAGGAAAGCAAGGAATTAAAGCTACATAAGTTCTAACCTCCTTCAAGAGGGGGTTTCCACTTTCTCTCTTCTGAACCAAGCCCAAAATATAGCTAATTCAACCACCAAAACCATAGAAAGAGAGGGCAAGGAGAGATGTACAATATTCTAAGAAGAAAAGCTAGGGAAATCTCAAGTTATGCTTATCTTTTTATTATTCTCTTTCCTTCTCTAGGTGTCTCTCTCTCCTCTGCCCTTTTCTCTGCCTTAGAGGGAGCCTAAGTCAGTTAAAAGGAGAAGGAATGAATTGGGACACTTTAAGAAGTCAAATTCTCTTTTTTCACATTGTTTTGGACTAACCCTCGCTATAGCGAAGCATAACCCTTGCTACAGCAAGCACGTATCAATCCTAGACCCCTGTTTTCGCTATAGTGCGTTACGACAAGTAGCTCCCTGGTTTTTGTATGGGATGCCCACACTCGACTAGAAGTATTTTCACTATAGCTAGACCATTTCTCGCTATAGCAAATAGGTACATTCGCTATAGCTAGACCATTTCTCGTTATAGCTAGCAAACTTAGAAAATTTTTAGCCCTTCAAAAATTTTTCAACTTTTTTTTTCTGGTTATTACATTTCTACCCTCCTTAAAAGAAATTTCATCCTCAAAATTTAAAGGTACACTTTCTCTTACTCTTTTATATTTCGGCTAATTGTTCCTTTCTTTCCCTTCTTCCTAGCTCCATATGTTTTTCTCTCTAGTTTTGCTTGTTTAAGTTTTCTCTCAGCTAGGGAATTTTCATTGCTAGCTTTTAATGAGGGCTCTCTCATTATAGAGTACGTGCTAGTCCCTCTCATAAGGGAAAGAAAGTTCTGACTCTAGAGGCCTATCCTAAGAGAGCTTACTCATTACAGTGGGTTAGTCTTAACCCGTCGTAGGAGTTATCGTTCTTTTCAGTGGACTCGCTTACATATCTTGGGAGGTACTCATTTTATATCACGTCTCCCGTATCCTCTCTAAGTGGCTTCTTATAACATCTTATCATTTTTTCTGATCATTAGAGCCATCAAAGATTTTTATCTATTTACTATTTTGAAGTATACTGTCCACTGTTCATCTATGCATTCTTTTGTACTAGCTCATCGCATGATTACAATTCATATCTCTTTCTGTCATAGGCCTCATATCGTAATTGCTTACTAGGATTACAGCTCATTTGAGGAATTTCTGCTTTTAATGATCCCAATTTTTGTGTTTATTACTATATCTTTCTTTATAGGCCGGGACTTTTTCTTACTTTCTTTGCTCACTTACCGTGGTATTTTATAGTTCCTTAATTTAATACTGATTGGCCTAACCTGTATGTCTCATACTAGTACCGAAGAGCGATTACCACTTACTACTATTGAGCTCTGGTGGGATGCTAGATATTCTTACAGTTTTACTCACTAAAGATATACTGTACCACTTACCTCATGTAAACTGCACCTGACCCATTTCTGAATAGATAGGCTAGCATGCAGGGATCTCTCTATCCCTCGGTTAGGGCTACTATCTGCTAGGTAGTGGTTCATCTGGCTCTAACTTTAGAAAACTAATTTCTTACTTTCCTCATCCTATACACTATGCTCATCTTTAAAGAGAGCTAGTCAGTGGTCTAACTGTTTGAGTAGAGCCTACATATCTCAGTGGCAATGATCTACCAGACTCAGGAGGTCTGTAGTCTCTGAGATAAAAGTTAGCTGAAACTGTACTAGTCTCTAAGATTAATTGCTCTGTAAAACTATCTCAAGCTATCATCTCTACCAGAGATCTATCATGTTGTGGCTAGGGCTCTCTATAACTCTGTGGGATCTACTGTGACCCCTAGGTCTACTGCAACCTCTCAGAGCCCTACTAGAGTCTATTGCAACCTGTTACGACATGCTAGGATCTACTGCGTCCATTTCTGAACTACGTCAAAGCCTAAGATCACTGTATCTGATAGTGAAATACATACTCACCAAGTCCAGTAACTATTGCCCATTATGGCTGAGGCTAAACTTAGAGGTACGTCGTACTCTTTGTGCGAAGTGGGTTCTATGTAATCTGATTCTCTAGGATCCTGGCATACTGATACTAGGGAGCACTTCAATTTTTACTCATCGCTCCTCATAGGATCCTCAAATTCCCACTTCAGTCCCTTTTGTTTAGGCTTCCTTTTCTTACTCTATTGACTCGCTTACTTTCATATCCTTATTCTAACCCTCCTCTCATATCCTGAAGTTTGTAACTATGCCCATGTTCAAGTGCTTTGGCACTAAGGCATCTCACACACTGAATGTGGTTAACATCTCTGCAGGAGAGAGGCTATGCATTGGTCCCTATTCATTTCATTTATATATACTATAAGGGACTCGGTTTATGCATACTGAATTTGTACATTTTCTACTGGGAATCCCTTTCTGTATGATTTTCTCATTATTCTGATATTACTGGAATCCCTTTACCTTTCTTTCTTGACTTATCTCTTTATCTAGCTAACTAGGATACCTTTTGATTATTAGGACACTTTGGTGATTGATGTCGTCGTTTGCTACGCACTTAAGCCACATTACCATTAGGTTGATCAGGCCTAATATCATGTAACCATTGTTGCAAGCGAACCATAACATCAAGTACTAATACACGGGCACCTCATAACTAAATTCAGGGCCACTATCGCCAGTATATTATAAGTTTCCCAATAATATAAAGTATTCCTATTGTACTTTTCTTTATCTGTCCTATTCTTGTAGGATACTCAGGGAAAATAAGATTCTTCCTCTACTACATCTCGAGATCTCTCTGTATTGCCCGACTATTTTTACTTCGAGTGCTATCATGCAAAAAGGGCATCTATGCCAAGGAAATGTGTGCTTTCTCAAATATTCGAGCACATTAACTGGATATTTACTCTTAATGTATTATGTCCTTGGTTAGAACATTATCATATTTTCTTTCTTTCTTTCTACCTTTCTTATCCTCTTACTTAGGTAAAAGGATGTTTTACTACTGGTTATTTCTGTTGTCAGTTTAGATTTTTCTATACTCAAGAGCGCCTGTATTTTCCCGAGGTTCCTCCACTTATTTACTTTTTGTAACTTCAAGGGAGTCTACTTTTCGTTCATCCCCTTACTCTGTTCTTAACTAGACCATCCCTTAGTAAAAAGGATTTTATTTCACATAATCCTAGGAATTTTATTCTATGGTGGTGCTCTCAACTTATATTCTTTCTCTACATAACACGAGGCTCACCTTCTTAGGCAGTCTCTAGCTCCCTCGAGCTTTTCTGAGGGTATGAAAGCATTAGCTGTTTGTCTCAACTCATTTCTACGTTCAGATTAGAGCTAGACTTTCTCTCTGTTTAGCCTCTTTAGCCTCATTCCCAGGAGCACAATATATTATTTTTAGGGTTCTGCTAACCCAATCCAGAACATGTACTCTCAACGTCCGGATTCTATCTTATTGAAAACTTATGCTCTACTAGGTGCTCTAATCACTCACGTGCCTTAACCCCATATTATTCTCATATTAGGGGGCTCATCTGACTAACTATTTGACTCCTATTTGTTTACCTTTATGGGCTTAGCTTACTCATCTAATCATGACTAAACCGAGGGCATCTTTTCTGTAGCTAGTTTCTTAGCTCTTCCTCGCTTTCCTTATCACTATACGTTATGACTTAAAGGGGTCTATCTAGGAGAAATTACTAACCACTACTGGGTGGTTTTCCCCTGACTCAGGGTGTCTCTTCTTTTCTTTTTCGATCCAGGGAAAACTTTCATTGAGCCTTTCATTTACATATCTCACCTGAAATGATGCTACTGGTCATCTCCCCTAGGCTTTAGCTTATGCTCAACCTGGGCTAGCCATCTCATCGGATCTGTAGCTTATTTACTATCCTCATTTTTTTTTGAGTCTTTGTCACTAGCTACTCATACTTACTTCTAGGTGTTGCCTATGAGGTACACCTTTCTAGGCCACTCGCTATGTGCCTCACTATTGGTAGTCTTATCTTACGTTATTTCGAGGCTACTAACATTCTGTCAGTTAATGTCTCATAAGGTAGCACCTAGGTTGGAGTCAATGCCTTAAAGGCAAGTCTCAACAACCTAATTATCGCTGTGTCTAACTTTCTCTATGCTGAGCTCTTTTCTCAGTCTCATTTACTAGGCCCACGGATTTCTTACTAATCTTCTGTAATCATTCATTATTCTTTTCTCTATTTATACTAGGGGTTCTTGCTCTCTATGGGTTGTGTGACCCCTTATCAACTCCTTTCTTAAGTTGGCCTACATATGACCAACAAGGCATTTATGGTGCTATTCGCCGTGGCTAACATATCATTCGCTGTAGCTAATCAGCCTCAGGTTCACTCTAGTTTTTCGTCTAAGTATTGGTTGCAACTAACTTCTTAATTAGCCGCGACAAGGAATTCTCTGGATTGCTTCGTTGTTTCTATGAAATAATTGGCCGCGGCTAACGGCCTCTGATTGGCTTACTTTTCTAGGGATCAGATTTTCATCTTTAGCTGCCAACCCAAGCCTCGCTGCCTCATCAAGTTAGAGGGTTCTACCTTATGCTTTGTTCATACATAACTACTTATCATTTCTGGGCAATCGAGCTCTAGGGTGTAGCTTGTAACTCAAACTCCTGGCCTGAAGGAATTAATCTTTTTGGCTCTAAAACTCACTTAGACATTTGGGTGTTATGGCTAGGGGGTGACTCTTTTTCTCACTTCCCTTCTAAACTAGTCTTATACAGCTACAGTCTCATCTCATACCTCGCTGCATCCTACTTGTCTCTGCATTAAGCGAAACATCTCAGAATGGTCTGAGTACGACTACCAGGGAGAATTAGGCCTCACATACTCTCTCTCTCTAACAAGCCTCTTCATATCAATGAGATCTTTTCTCATCGTTCATATTTAGGGCTTGTCACTGATCCTGGCGAGCTATCACATCTCATCAAGCTCTAGCCATTGGATCCCTTAGCTCTGCTCAAACTTAGCTTTGCTTAAGCTACTCTAGAGGCCACTCTTTCCTGGTGTCACTAACTACTCTAAGACCATCATACAACGTACTTATCATAATTAAAGCCACAAACTACTATCACACATCCACAATGTCTCATACATGGCGCTACTTATGCATTCAAGCTTTTATATAGCCATAATGCTATTTTCTCAAGCCAAATCCAATCCAAACGAGCCTGGAACTTTGCTCTGATACCAAAAATATAACACCATCATTTCTAACTCATACTCATCATCCCTTACATGCTCATGTGAGATATAGTAAGAATAAAGTGAGAACTTCCATTGGATTCATACACTTTCTTGCATTACGTCGTGGTTAAAAAATTCATTTCGGTGTCACATGGACTGTGTGAGCTCATGTTATGCATCCTCATAATTAATTGTACCATTACAACTCATTTCAATCCCAAAAATATGCTTTCAACCCATGGAAACCAAAAAGAGACATGGGACATGAATATGCATTCTCGGCCAGACTTGGCCCCATTTTTGGGCAAAGTTTGGAAATTCATAACTAAATTCAGAAAAATCAAAAGCATGTAATCTTGGTCATTCTAGAAATATTGGGATGTATACTTCATGCTAAAAATAGTTCAAGTCATAACATTCCACACACAGGACGTTTGACACACGAAATGATCTGGAGGTCGGACTGGGTTCTGATGCTGTCATAGTTTACTGATATAAATTTCAAAAATGTCCAACTAATTCTACAAAAATCTAATACATGAAAATGGTACCACTATGGAAAAATGTGGATGTTAACTAGAGATAAAAAATATCTTCAAATCAGTTCATCAAGCCAAGCTCTCAGAAATCAATGGAATAGTACTTTTGGTCAGGCAAGATGACTGATACTGGGTAGAAACTTTAAAAATTCATATCTTCCTCTCTGGACATCCAAATGAGGTGCTTCTAATGGCCACAAGTCGCTGTGAATGTCTCGTTTATTTCTATAAAATTTCATAGCCATTGGACCATGTTTGCCCCTTGGATGATACAATTACACAACTGACCAAATGAACAGTGCTGGTGCAAATCTGAAATTCTGATACCAACTTTGAAAAATCATAGAAAATTCCACAGACCTCCAAATGACTTGATCTTTGGCTCCCCAAAAATCTCTAGGCAAGAGTCACATGCCAAATTTCAAGGCAAGAAGAGGTCATTTGGTCAGACTTTGATATAAGGGAGCAAAGTGTCGATTTCTTTTGCTAAAAGAGGGCTCCAAGAGTTCAAATTGGCTTCTCCTACTCCTAAGGCTCTATGATTACATGGGAAAGCATCAACATAGGCTATCAAACATGACTCAAATGTCTAACAACCTAGATTTGCAAAACTCACTCTCCCACACCAACACATACACCACGTATATAATGCCAATATCTTGCTATTCATACCAAAAACTTGCTACATCATGCACTATAGTTCTAATTCTCATACATATACAATAAGTACATCCATTTACAAGTATTCATAAGTGCCTACATCATGTACATCATTAGATTACATCTCTTGGCAACAAAGTGGTGACAAAATGATGATTCCATAATCCTTTGCCATTTTCCCTAGCTTCAAACTTGGTGGCTCCCATGTCTTTATTCACTTGGTCCACCTAACATGTTAGGATAGTGGAGAGGAGGGGATGAGATTCAAAGAATCCTAATAGCTCATCTCTCATTCAATCATACATATTATGTGCAAAGCAACCTTTTCAAATGCATGCATGGAAAAGTGGAAGTCATGGACATTTTAAAAGAAACCTTGGCATGTGAATTAATCATACAAACATTTAAAGGTTCGCTAAGTGTTTGGATTGGCCTCACATTTCTCCTCATGGGTATTGGACTTGCCTCACCCACTCTTGAGTACTTTGGACTCAACCATTCTCTTAGGAGTTCACATTGCTTTTGGGAGACCCTTTACTTTGTCTCAACAAAGCTTGAGGGTTCTTAGCTCATCCTCACCCAAGGGAAGAGTTCTTGGGCTTTCCACACTCAAGCAAATTCATACAAACATCATGGATTCATTTAGCACATAACTTAGCATCAAGGATCATGACATGTAAAGGCATGCTAGCATACTTTTCATAACTTGAAAATACATATACACACATTCTAGAACAAGCTAAATACACATTCATGCATGAGAGAAAGGGGGAGAGAGCTACCTTATAGGCTAACACAAGCCTTTCCTTTCAATTTGTCTTCTCCCTTATTGATTTCACAATCACAACTAGATGGGAGTGCTTCTCTTGAGCCTAGACATACAAGAACATGGAATTACTCTCTCATAACTCAACACTTATTCATAAGGCTAAGGGTTTCTTTATAGCAAACCTTACCAAGCATATAAGAAACTAGGGGTTCTTTCTCTCTCTAGAAGTTCTCTAACTATCCTTCCTCTCTCAAGCTTTTAAGAAAGGAAAGCAAGGAAGTAAAGCTACATAAGTTCTAACCTCCTTCAAGAGGGGTTTTCCACTTTCCCTCTTCTGAACCAAGCCCAAAACATAGCTAATTCAACCACCAAAGCCATAGAAAGAGAGGGTAAGGAGAGAAGAATAATATTCTAAGAAAAAAAGTTAGGGAAATCTCAAGTTATGCTTACCTTTTTCTTGTTCTTCTTCCTTCTCTAGGTGTCTCTCTCTCTCCTCTGCCTTTTTCTCTGCCTTAGAGGGAGCCTAAGTCGGTTAAAAGGAGAAGGAATGAATTGGGACACTTTATAAAGTCAAATTCTCTTTTTTCATGCTTTTTCAGACTAACCCTTGCTACAGTGAAGCATAACCCTTGCTACAGCGAGCATGTATCAATCCCAGACCCCTGTTTTCGCTATGGCGCGCGCTATAGTGAGCAGCTCCTTGGTTTTTATATGGGATGCCCGCACTCGCTATAGCTAAAAGGATTTTCGCTATAGCTCTCACTATAGCTAGACCATTTCTCACTATAGCGAACAAGTACATTTGCTATAGTTAGGCCATTTCTCGCTATAACTAGCAGATTTAGAAAATTTTCAGCCCTTCAAAAAATTTTCAGCTTTTTTTTTTTCTGGTTGTTACAAAGTATATAACTATAAGAGGAAGGTTCTTATAGATGTTTGTATTGTATATGTCTATTTTTTCTTTGTGCCTTAGATTTGTATAAATACATAGTTGCCATAGGGAAGTTATGAAATGTGCTAGTTGTTTGTGGAGGATTTCACCTCTGAATTGGTTTAGTTGTTCGATAAACTGAATACTTGTGTTCTAGATGATATAAGAGTATATAACTACAAATAATACTCACTTTGAAAATATTCAAGTAGGATTTAAGGATGGATAAAAGTTGGACGCACATAAGAAATGAGGCCGATATGGCATATAGACAAGGCATTGATGAATTTTTCCAATGGGCATTCAGCCAAGCTGGGGTGACTAATATGATTTGATACCCATGCAAGTGATGCAAGAATACAATATGGAAGCTAAGAAGTAAAGTAAGGGCAGATCCATTCAAGAAGGGTTTCAGTGAAAGTAACAAAGTGTAGGACTCACATGAAAAAGTTTGACTTGGTACCCATAGTCCCCTTCAAAATCTAAATGACGAAGCACTTAAGGATAATGATTAGGAAGATGACATCATTAAGATGTTACATGATGCATTCGGTGAAACATATTCAAAGGAGTCGCCTAACTTGCATGCTAGGCAAATTTTTAAATTGTTGAAAGATGCTCAAACCAAACTCTATCCAGTTTGTAATAATGTGATAAAGCTGTCTTTCATAGTCAAACTCCTTCATCTAAAATGCCTCAATCATTGGAGCAACAAATCTATGGATACATTGCTAAGTTTATTCAAAGATGTTCTACATAAAGGGGCATTGATACCTAATAATTACTAGGCAAAGAAGTTTGTTAGGGGGCTCAAATTGGGTTATACCAAGATTGATGCATGTAAGAATGATTGCATCTTATATTGGCGAGAACACACTAATGTAGAACATGCCCTAAGTGCAACGTGCCTAGATGGAAGTTGGATGGTCATAGATATCATACCTCACTACATAATGTCTTTCCTACTACTAATGCCTTATATAGAATTTAGAAGAGTCAATGGAAACCTGAACTGATTAAATTTTTTTAAAAAAAAATACTTTCTCATACAATTTTACTATTCATTTGGTCATTTCTAGAATTTTGTCTAACTTTGAAAATATATAATTAATTATAGAAAAATCGTATGATGTTAGTTCAAGACTCTAATTCAAGCTCTCTAAGTCCTTTACAAAGAAAAAATACTTACTCAGTGGAATACATATAAATTCGTATAAAAGTGTCCCTACAAAAAATAGACGATTTTACCCTTCATTTGACATATTATTATTATTTTGCCTTTTATATAAACACATGCATCTTTGCATTTTAGGCACACTAGTCATATTCTTTTTACTTAAGAGTTGAGTATATACATAGCTTTTTATTACATACCTGAGTACCTTATAGTATCATAACATAATTTATACACGCAATAATCCAAAATGTTTAATTACATGACAAAATGTGATGCATAAAAGTAAAGTCCTTGATTTATACCTCTACACCTTTTGCCCTTTCTTTACTTGAACTTGGACCTAGCATGGGTTATAATTGGGGTAAGATTCTGAAATCTCAATAGTGGTAAACCAATCTCATTTACCAGCAAGTATGTAAGTACATAATATAATGCCAATCAATGTGCCATATACCACATAGTAATGCATGAAATTTCATTTAAGGTCAAGCACAATCCAAGCATAAATGTCTCATCTTATAGCATAAATGACACTTGATATAGTATAACACT
Source organism: Erythrophleum ivorense (assembly GCA_026724425.1). Classification (NCBI taxonomy): domain Eukaryota; kingdom Viridiplantae; phylum Streptophyta; class Magnoliopsida; order Fabales; family Fabaceae; genus Erythrophleum; species Erythrophleum ivorense. The sequence goes on from JAIUCV010000974.1 coordinate 68,147, forward strand.
CATCATTATATAAGCATACAAGCTTAAAGGAAGAGAAAGGAAAACTACTACCTTAGCAAACTTTGCTCCTCAAGCCTTAGAACTCGGTCCACTTGCTCTTGGAGTTCCCAAACAAATATCAAACCCTATAATCATAATGATAATTCATTACAATCAACACATAGACCTTAACTCCGAAAGTAATATGACCCTTTTAAATTTATTGAAACAATTGGAATTGAAAATATCCAACCCCTTCCTTTCCAATCCACTATGGCTAAATAGTGTGCATTTCTTGGCCAAAATTAGTAATTTTAGTCCATGAGTTTTGGGGGCTTTCCTATAGATATCCTAGCTAAAAACACCCTGTTGAATCCATTGGAATGCTTAAAATTATCAAATTCCAGCCCTAACAATACGTTTTGGTCATAACATAACCTAGCTATATTTTAGGCCCAAAATTGAGTTTCTTTGGTTCTAAAAATTCCATAGCCCTTTCCTTTATGTTTTAGGACTTGAAATTTGGTATAAATGACTCTAGGACATTAAGAAAACACCATAAAAATTTTGAGGAAGTTTGGAGAGTATCTCCCTATAATTTCTATTTTCCCAGAAATTACAATCTTTGTGTTTTTTAAAGTTCCAGCATATAACAATAATGAATAAGCTCATATGGCCTTCATAGTCAATATATAGCCTCCATTCCTTGGCCTTCATATTCAACATATAAATTCCAATTTTAATCATCCATATGCTATCCAAGAATGACCCATAACTAGGGTTTAACAAAACTAAAACCATGTGATTTTCAAGTGCAAAGTGGAGAAAACTTACTCTTTAAGCTCAATCCTTGCTTCCTTTGCTTTTCTCACACTAAAATTCCTTCTTTTCCCACTTAGACCAACACACCACCTTGAAGAAAGGATGAAGATGCATCTACCCTTTGGAGAAAATGATTGGAGGATGAAGAAGATGAAGAAATTTGGTGAAGAATGGTGGTATTTTTGCTTGATTTCACTTCCTCTTCCACTTTTCCTCCCTTGCTCTCTCTTTTCACGTTTTTCTCTCTCTTTTTCTTATGTATGGTATGAAAATGACTGAATGGAGGGGAAGAAGATGAACTTAAATGAAGTTAAATGGTCATACCAAATTTGGACACTTGGATTAACCTTTTCAAGATCCAATTTTAACCTTCCATTCTTTTTCTTTTGTTTTTCTAATTTCATGACTAAATATCTCTTTCACAAGATTCCTTGGCCACACACTTGGATGTTCATTCTTAACCCTTAAGTTATGGTGATTTGATGTTAGTAACCATGGTTAATTTTTTAACTTAACCATGGTCAATTTCTAACTTAACCATGGTTAATCCTTTAAACTAACCCAAAAATCCTTTCTTTTCTTTCTTTTTTATTTTATATTTATATTTAGGTTTCATTTTCTCTAAAACCCTAATTATACTTTTTTTCTCTTATTAGGCCTTTAAAGTAAGCTATCGAGCTTTACAGCAATCCAAAATCGATGTCCGGGCCCGATTAAGGTTTTATAGTACAATGTATACTTTTAGAATTTCTAAAATTTATAAATATTATTTTTTTCACTTTTTTGCCCATACTAAGCCTCAAACATGGATCAAGGGTGCTCAACCTCGATACTCATAAATTTCGATGGCAATCAAACATTTGGGTCTTTAGGTATAATTTTCACCATTCTGTATTATGATTGTGACCTAAAATTTTTATTTATTGCAATTTAGTCCCTGAAACTCCTTCAGGGTTTCATAACCCTTTAGCTATTCCTATTTCCATGGGTATTATGACCTCCTCTTTCCATTTTGTACATGGCTACTAATCAGGCTAACCAGATCCTAGGCTGGATCCTACCTAGCCATCTAGACAACGTGGCGTCATTGAACCCGTCTTATCAAACGGAGTTTAACTGTGAGTCATAGATTTTTGAAATTCCTACATGATTTTTTGATATTCATGCCTAAAGCCATGAATAGGAGGTGAAATTAGGGTTCCCTAAACTTTCGTGCAACCTATACATTTTGCCAACTCATAACTTTTCTTTGCATTTTAGTCCTTGGCTCCTTTATACTTAGCCTTTTAGGCTATTCGAGACCTTTTTTTGATCTTTTTTAATCCATTTTGGCCCTATCATCTCGATCTTAAGCCTCTCTTTTTTTTTCTCTGTCTTGTCCTCATTTTTTACTATTTTTAGCCCTATTTTAGCTAATTTTTAGCTTAAAACTGACGAATGTTACAATAGAGGCAAGAAAGTGCCACATAAAGTGTTGTGACATTTTCCATTAAAGCTTAAGTTGCAACAGTTGTATATGGCTTGACAAACAGTTAAAGATATAAGATGGCACATAGAAGAATGTATTGACGATAGTGTACTACGACATCTGTCTAACTCTCATGCTTGGAAATCATTCGATGGCTAACATCTTGACTTCTCCTGTGATTACATAAATGTACGAATGGGTCTCACTAGTGGTAGGTTCCAGCCTTATGAAAATATGAATACTAACCATAGTATTTGGTAGGTTGTGCTAGTTCCATACAATTTGCCACTATGGTTATACATGAAGCACCCATACTTTATGATGACACTTTTTATTCCAACTCTTAAATGTCCTGGTAATGATATTGATGTGTATTTGCAACCCATGATTGAAGAGCTACAAGAATTATGGAATGATATGGTTGACACATATGATGCTTACTCACAGTCCAATTTTAATATGAGTGCTGCATGACTTTCCAACGTATGGGAACCTTTTAGGTGGTCCACCAAAGGGAAGTTTGTATACGCCTATTACCATAAAGGCATATATTCTACTTTTTTATGAAATAAGTTATGTTACATGCGGCATCGTCGCTTTCTTCCAACCAATCATCCACGGCATAGAAATAGGAGGACATTTGATGGGAAAGTTAAGCATTTACTTGTACCCTCTCCTCTAATTGGTGATAAAGCACTTATATAGTTTTAGGCATTGGGCAATGTGAGTTTTCAAAAAAGTCAAAAGAGAAAGCGTGACCACACCAATGATGCTTCAATTAGAGGAAGAAGAGTATTTTCTTCAAACTACCCTATTGGAAAACCTTTATACTTTGACACAACATTTATCTTATACATATAGAAAGAAATGTGTTTGATAACATAGTATGGACATTGATGGATGTGGTTGGAAAGACCAAGGATGCACTAAAAAGTCAATATGACTTGGTTAATTTAGGAATTAGGTAAAAATTGCAACTAATAGAAGATGGGAGCAAAATCCTACTTTCAGCAGCATGCTATACATTATCAACACAGGAGAAGTAAAAAATTTATAACTTCTGGCTAAGTTGAAGGTGCCTGACGCCTTCTCTTCAAACATTTCAAGGTGCGTCAATGTCCATAAGCAAAAAATCTTTGGGTTGAAATGTCATGACCACCATGTATTGTTGCAGGACATGTTCCCACTTGTAATATGTGGCTTGTTGCCTAATGAAGTGTCGAAACCTATAATAAAGTTAGGAAAATTTTTTAAGAACTTGTGTTCAAAGTGCTTAAGGATTGAATGTAATACCATAACTCCCTAACCTTTCTTTGTCTTTTATCATGCTTGGTTTCATTCAAGAGGTATAGAAAATCAATATATTTTAATGAATTTATTTGCATTATATAAGGATTTAAAAATTCATCTTATGCTCTATGGACCTCATGAACTCCTCAACATTATTCTTTACTCTTAATTCATCCATACAAGTCATAAATAACATAAAACATCACACACAACTGGGTTTAGAAGCCCCACATTGGAAAATTTACAAGTTGGCCTCTGGTTCAACCTTCCAAATTTTTGTCATCAACTTTAGAAAATCATAATTAATTTCAGAAAAATCAAAATCAAGCAAATGAAAGGTTTTTGGAAAGCCCTAAATGTCAACTACAGGTTAAAAATAATTCTAGGCCATGAAAATATCAACTAGACCATTATTGATAAAAGAATAGAACCAAAGGTCCAGCTACCCAAGTTTACTATCATAGGTTTTTGATATAAAGTTCATAAGGCCAGCGAAGAATAAGATGAATTTTTAAATCCTTACGTAATGTAAATAAATTCATTAAAATACATTGATTTTCTGTATCTCTTGAATAGAACCAAGGATGATAAAAGAAAAGGAAAGGCTAGGGAGTTATGATATTGCATTTTTGGTATCAAAGTTATGGTTCAGGCATTCTAGGGTGGGTTATAGCTTGAGAATGTGACTTGCTACATGTTTATACATTGCATATGGATGATTTAAGTGTGAAGTGGTGGTGTGTGTTCCCATTTTGTACTAAATTAAGTTTGAAATGTTTTAGGAAAGATGGTGAACACACAGAAAGGAAGAGGTAGGCCTCCTAAAATGGTTAGAGTAGAACCCAGAGAGGTTAGAGCAGATGTAATGACCTTAATTCTTAATTACCATAATTAGGATTAATTGCATGATTAGCAATTGTAAATCAAGTCTAAAGTCATTATAATTAATTAAAGTAGAAGAAAGTGAAAAAATTTTGAACTCTGATATCATTAGGGTCATTAACTGAACAACTACAAGTATTTGAGTGCACAAGAGAATCTAATTATCAATGAGAAACCTTTAATTTATTTATCCATTAATTCCAACTCACAAAAACCTCCGACAAATGTTCTTAAGTCATACCCTAGTATTACCATGGGAAAAATTAAGGTTTCTAAGCTAAAAGTAAGAGTTTGGAGACCTTCGCCACAACTTGGAACCTTCTTGCCGTGGCTAAGTTACTCTTTGGTTCATTTACACAATTTCATCACCGTGGTGAGTTGGCCCCTTGCCGCGACAAGCTTATGTGGCGCTGCAGCAGAAACACCCTCTGAAGCTACTATACAAAGTTTCACGATTTAAGCCGCAGAGGGTTATACTTGCATCGCGACAAACTAGCTACTAGGACACTCCTCACCTAAATTTCTTGACTTAAGTCATGGCAGAACATGTTGTACCATAGCAAAGTTGTGCTCTATTAGCCTCTTTGGGAACATTTTTGTCTTGAGTCATGGTGAGACACCTCGTGCCATGACACCCCTCACTTTTGTCACTCTCTTGGCTGCGACTCAATCTTTTTGGTCCGGCATGACTCGCTCCTACACCAATTCTCCCTAAGTTTTACCCTATACATTCCAACTTTCCCTCCAATAACACTCTAGGGCCACTCTACCTTAATCTGTGGGATTCTAATAGCTTTCATCTATCTAATTTACTTAACTTATCTATCATTACCTATTCAATACTTAAGTGTTAATTCCTACTCATCCAACTACCATATATCAACAAGTTCATGGATTAATGACAGCAAGAATTCATAAGCTACCAACGATTATCATATAAATACATATTCTATTAGAGATTCCATGCATCACTAGTTCAGGTCAACATCTAATGTATCACATGATTGCATTTCTCAAATGGTAACCATAGCATAGGTTCAACATAGTTCATAATAGATGTTATAAGTTTATACATCCAATACCAAGCTAAAATAAGGCCTAACTCCTCAATAGATACATCCTCAATAATCAAAATACAAACACTTACACTTGGTAACATGATCACATGATGATACTATATAAAAAGGAATACAAAATTTAGTATTTACTCTACTTAGATTAGTCCAAGTGTAGCCTTTTCCACACATGGTTGGAGTTCATGGATTTTCATCCACTTGCTTCCCCTTATCCGTACTCGAAGAGTTTTCACCTGAAAGTATGATTCCATGAAATGGGGTGAGATGCAAATCTCAATAAGCAAAGGCAAATTCTATTCATATATTCTAATTTATTTAAAACATATGCATGAATTAAAATGAGTATCAGAAATTATATTAGTCATATCAGCAAATGAAGTAATTAAGCTATCAGTGACTACTATCCTATACTAGTAATCACAAATTCACATGTTAAAGGCCAATAACATCAGGAGAGGCCCATCCATGGCACCTATTCCCTAATGTGCACGACCAGGGCTTAGTGCATTTGGGGTCTAATCATAACCCGGTGTCTGATTGAAGCACATGCACTGGTGGCAGTTGCACCATAGCTCCACTATGGACTCACAAGGTCCAATCACATTATAACAAATAGCCAACCAATTCATTAGCATTTCAAAAACATAATTATGCAACAGATATAAAATTAAATTAAGCATATGCATGGAATTTAACATAATCCTTGGTTACCTCACTTGTGGATAACTTTTTAAAGAACTAGCAACAATTCTACCTCAGCCTAGCCACTATAAGAGTAAAATTCAGATTATATGTTTCCTCTACTAGAAACTTTAAAGTATCACCCTAAATCCTAAGCAAATTTATATAAAATTAATGCCCATACTACAAATCAACTATGGGGGTATTAAACTAGCAAAAAAATACATCAAAATGAAGAGTTTATACTTACCTAATATCCCTCCTAGCCTCTACCTCTAAAAATCCTCTAAGAAAATACCAAACAAACACATTTCAAATTTTGGGTATGGTGAAAATGTTCTAAATGAAAAACCAATTAGGTCCAATTAAAGAGGAAAAGGAAAGGGTCAAGTCATATAACACTCACCTTGGCTGAATCTTAATCTAGATAGGTGAAATGGGGCCAAGAAGGTGGTGAGAAACTTAGCCTCCAAGGGACCTCCGAATTTGTTTCTTGTATGGCTTATGTGTTTTGTTTCTACGTAATGGTGAGTGGCCAAACTAATTTTAGGGTTTAAGTTGGGTCTTGGGCTGACCCTAGGGCCTAATTCTAAGTGGGTTTAGGTTTATGCTTTATTGAGGCATGGATTCCGTGAGTTAGGCTATAGAATTTCTAGTATTTTAGCAAGGTTTTAAGCTTTTAATACACTGAACTAGATTGATTCATTGCTTAAGTGGTCTTTCTTGGGCCAAGTCTCATAATAAGAAGTTGAGTCTACACCTAAAATTATTGGGTCTCCATTAGTCTCTATCCATAACCTTCTTAAATTAATTATGGGCCCAAGTTAAGTTCTAACCTAATTAAATCTTAAACCTATATTAATTAATTATTTATTTATTTCCATAAACTCTTATTCACATAGGTTTGCCTAATTATTCCATAATAATTATTCTTAATTAGTCCAAATATATGATTAATATCTTAATTAATTTTGAGATGTTACAGTAGAGCCTAGTGATCCTATAGTGAGAGCCTTGCAGGCTATTATGACTTGTCTAGATCAGCAGTAAGCCATGATAATGCAATTACAAGAGAGGCTTGCACAGAGAGATAGTGAGAAATGTAACGTACGGTTTCTCTATAAATACATGAAATACATCAGATATAAAAGGAAGTCCTCTAAGATGAATGATTTAAGGCCAAATAAAATTTGAAAAAAGTTTCAAATAATGGAAAATGAGGATTTGAGTCTTGAGTTGCCCAAAAATGAAAGCCAGAGTAGTTCAAAAAATTTGTCAAAAGTCTAGTAGCATTTTCGTAAATATAGGTACCTTTTAGAAAATTCATAGAAGGACTTTTTAAAAGGAAAATTTGAATTCTCTGGGGCTTTCAGAGGACCTGAAAACTATAAGAAGCCCTGAGACAGTTAAAACCCCTCCGGTGTATGATTTTGAATGTCGATTGACCTAAATTTTGACCAATTTGTTTGGGAAAGTTTTAAATCTAAATTGAGTGCTTCTAAAGTCATTTTATAAAATTGAAGACCTAAATTTTATGATGAAAAATATGATTCTAAAAAAGGATCTAAAACAAGCTCAAATGGCATAGTCAAAGTGTAGTGGCAAAAATGATAATTATGAAAAAAGTTAAAAATATCCGCCCACCTTTTCTTTATGTCATCCACGCCTTCTCTATTGGTTTTGCCGACTTAACTTCTGCTTAATACCAGTAGCTATGGTGTGATGAAGGGAGGGAGGAGAGAGAAAGGAAAGAAAGCTAAATAAGTAAGCATATATGCAAAATCTCATGTTGTAATAGTTAGTAATCTTACTCTACTCTTCATGCTCTTTCTAATAATGGTTTTAACTTCATGAAAAGATGATTTTGGTGGCTAACCTCATGAGAAAAAGTGGAGGTTTGGAGCAACCAAATAGAGCAAGAAAATCACCATTTAGCAAACTTTCAAATGAGGTATGATATGCAATAGAAAAATTAGTTTTTCTTTGAATTCCAATGGCTTTCATATTAGGTCTAGAGAGAGAAACTAGAGAGGGGAATGAATTCAAGCCAAAACAAGGTAGAGACAAAGGTATTCAGGCATGAGAAACAAGAATATGCAAAGAGAACAAAGAAAGAACCATGAATTTACAAGATAGAAAAGGTAGGGGTTTGTGAACATAACCAAAAATATGATTTTATCCAAGAGTTTCCAAGCCTATGTGAATGTTTGTATGAGTTCTTAAGACCCTTAGAGAGCTTCCCACATGCACCTCCTATCTAAGAAAGCAAAGAAACTCCATGGACTCCTTAAGGAAGCCTTGTCTCAGCCTAGGGCAAAAGTAATACCTAGGGAGCATTTTAGTTACTTCCAAGCTTAGTTTTATATCATATATGATGGGAGAGTATGAGAGGAAGCCTTAGAAAAATTTTAGAAGTCATGGATAATAAGATGGAACTGTAGGTTTCATCTTGTAGCATAATGAAGCAACACCTAGCTAGGCTCCTTAAAATAAATGTGTGATGACTCCAAAGAGTCTAAATGAAGTCAAGAGTCATAGATTAAGGGAAAGAATGGAGCCAAGAACTTGAATTATAGTAGTTGCTTCATTAGGCCATTAATGGAACTAATATGAGACCAATGGAACAAAGTGTGTTCTTAAGAGTGAGTTTAATGTTTTGACTTATTTCAAGAGTGTAATGGAGTGTTATTCATTGTGTTTAGGTCAAGGAAGTCAAGCCCCATCTAGTTGTGGTTGTGAAACTGAGAAAGGGAAGGAATAATCAAAGTAAAGCTTAGATTTTCACTAAGGTAGCTCTTCATTCTATTCTTGATTGCATTCTTAGAAATATATGTGTTATTATATACTTGTGTGTGCATTTATATCTTAAGACATGCCACTTAATGTTATGATGTTGCATTGGTACCAATATGCTTTCTTGAACGTGAATTGATTGTGAAATTGCTCATAAGGTTAAGGTGGTGCCAAAAGTCCCTTATTATGGGTGAGGAGATGCCAAAAGTCTCTAAGCATGGGTGAGACAAGGCAAAAAGTCTCTAAGCATGGGTGAGACAAGGCAAAAAGTCTCATTGATAGATGAGGCCAAGTCAAAAGTTCCTAGGCTAAGGGTGAGGCTAATCCAAAAGTCCTAGAAATGGGGTGAGACGAAATTGAAAATCCCTAAAGCTCATTCTTGATCTTGTGATGATTGTATAGCATGAAAATGTGATTTGAATGCTTTATGAATAAGATAAATTGCATACTTATGCTCTTTGGCATGCTACATGCCTTGAATGTTTACTTGAATGAGTGTATGAGCTATTGAGATTCCATGAATCTCATCCCCTTCCCTCCTTGATCTTACTATATCTAGGTGGTGCCCAGTGAGAGCAAAATGCAAGCCAAGGAGCTTGAGAGACTTTATTTTGGCAAATATAGAGCTTTTCTTGTAATTAGATGTCAAAGTGGATATGTTTGTGCTATTTTTGAAATGTAAATGCTTGGGCAAATGTAAAAGTATATAAAGATAGTGTATGAACCAAAGTGGTGGCCCAATAAAGGAGAAATTACATTTTTGCTACTTGGTAACTTAGTTGGAATTGTGTGTTATGGCATGTGACATAGTGAATTCATGATATATGGTGGTTTAGACCTTTTGAGAACCACATACATGCTGCTTTTGTGCTTTAAAAATTGCTTAAAATGTGGTAGAAGCCTTAGGAGATCAATTGGACACAGTTGGACACTTATATGAGGCTAAAATGACCATAATGGTGAGCTATGGCCAAATCTATCCAAATGAACTTCTCTTGGTCTAAAATTTGGCATGAATATAGGGCTTGTCTAGATCTTTTTGGAAAGATAAATTTCATATTATTTGGAGCTCTAAAGAATATTTGGTGAATTTCTAAAGTTAAAAATTTTCTATGGTTTGGTATTGTCACTGTGCAATTGGTTAGAATTTTACAAATAGAAACTAGACACTCACAGTGACTCATGTCAACTAGAAGCACATTAATTAGAGGTCTGTAGAGGGAGAAATGATTTTCTAAAGTTTTATACTGGTACCAAGGATGCCAGCAGACCTTGGTTACTGTTCCATCAGTTTTTGAGGTCTAAAGGCTTTTGAACTGGTCTTGCCTTATTTTTTTCCCTCTAATTAACATCTATATCTTTCTAAATTGGTATATTTTTCCTAAATTGGATTTTTATGGAATTAATTATGAATTTTTGAAATTTATATCAGTAACTTATATCAGTAATGCTCAACAGTCTGACCTTTGCTACTTTTCTATTGTCAAACGTGGTTCATATGAGGTTTCGTGGCTTGGGATTATTTTTACCATAAATTTAACATTCAGAGATTTCCAAGATGCTATGGTTTGTTAGATTTTGATTTTTTTAGATTTCGTTATGATTTTTTAAATTTGCCTCAGGAATCTGCCACCTTGAACCCAAGATGAATAAGCCATTTGTTAGGTTTTTTCCTCCAAATCCGTGGTTCTTGAATTGTTTGATGATCAATATGAATTGTATTGGTGCTATATAAAATAAAAAAGATATGGATGGGTTCATATGGCTCGTGAGGCATGAAACAAAATATTTGGGGCCTATGCAACGTGCAAAAATTATACTATTTTTATTCATTTTCTTCAAAACTTCAAGGGAACCTTGTGAGTTTAAGCTTGAATATGAAAGTATAAAGCTAATAAATTATGGCGTCACATGTGGCATAGTGGAAATGAACTCTAAGATGTTTTGAACTAAATGACATGTCTTCCTAGGCTATGAATGTGGTTTTGGACATACCCAAGTGGCCATAGACAATGAAGAGGGCAATTTGACACCATTTTAAACCATTTGAAACACCAACAATGACCAAATTGTGAGTTGAACCAAAATCTAACCAAATGAGTGAGTTTTTTTATGAGATTTGGCCAACAAGTAAGTCTCATCTAGATCTTTTCATAGAGTTAAAGAGCACCTAATTTAAAACTCTAGAGAATTTATTATGATTTTTCAAAGTTAGGAAAAATATGTTAAATGGTAGGGTGCACTATTCATATGATCTTATTTTGTTTCCTTCTCACTTGTGGGTCAAATGGCTATGAAATTTTATAAGTATAAATTAGATATCATAAGCTTTTCATAGCCACCGAGATCACCCCATTTGGATCTTTGTAGAGAGAGAACCATATTTTTAAATTTTCATGATAGTACTAGTATTGCAACAGGACCTCTGGTATTATTCCATCAATTTTTGTGAGTTAAACACTGTTCCCTTGACCTAGACTATTTTTTATCGAAATTAGACATACATATCTTTCTTAAATGGTATGGTTTTCTAAGTTTTAATTTTTCTAGAATTAGTTATGAATTTTTGAAATTTATATAAAAAATTTGTGATAGCAAACCTGGGTAGCTAGACCTTTAGTGCTATTTTGTTGTCAATTGTGGTCCAATTGATGTTTTCATAGACTTGAATGATTTTTAACCTATAGTTGACATTTAGGGCTTTCCAAAAAACTATCATTTTCTTGATTTAAATTTTTTTAGAATTAATTATAATTTTTTAAAATTGATAATAGAAATCTAGAAGGTTGAACCTGAGGCCAACTTATAAATTTTCTAGTGTAGGGCTTCTAAATTGAGTTGTGTGTGATGTTTTATGTTATTTTTGACTTGTATGGATGGATTAAAAGTAGATAAGAAAAATTAAAACCCAGGAAACCATACCATTGTGGAAAGTTATGGATGTCTACCTTTGACTAATAATAGTTCTAGATCAAGAAAATGGCGTTTAACCCATGAAAATCAATGGAACAGTACTAGATGTCCTGCTGTGATACTGATACTATTATAAAACTTCAAAAATTTGGTTCTCTCTCTACAAAGTTTCAAATAGGGTGATTTTAGTGGCTATGGAAAGCTAATATTGTCTAGTTTATGCCTATAAAATTTCATAGCCATTTGATACCATTTGATCCACGAGTGACAAGGAAACAAAATTGGACCATATGAACATTGCACCCTACCATTTAGCATATTTTTCCCAAATTTTAAAAATCATAGTAAATTCTCTAGAGTTCCAGATTGGGAGCTCTTTAGCTCTGTGGAAAACTCTAGATAATACCTACTTGTTGGCCAAATTTCATAAAAAACTATGTAACGTTTGATATGTTGTAAAAACACTAAAACAGGCCAAATTGAAAAGCAAGTCCGCTGAGATAAGTGATTCAAGGCCAAATAAAATTTGGATAAAATTTTAAATAATAGAAAATGAGAATTTAAGCATTGAGTTACTAAAAAATCAGGGTTGGAGTGATTCAAAAAATTTGCTGAAAGGCCAGTGGTATTTTGTTAAATAAGTGCAATTTTGTAAAAACAAATAGGAGGGCTTTTTAAATGGAAATTTTGAGTTACTTAGGGTTCTCAGAGGCCCTGAAAATTATAGGAAGCCCTGAGACCATTAAAGCTCCTTTGGTGCATTTTTTCCAATGTCGGTTAACCTGAACTTTGACCGATTTGTTTGGGAAGGTTTTAGCTTCGATTTGAGTTATTCCAAAAGTATTTTATTGAATTAAAAATCTAAATTTTATAATAGAAAATATAGTTCTAAAAAAGGAGCTAAAATGAAGCCAAACCAGAAATGCCATTACGAAAGGAAAAAATTGGAAAAAATTGTAAAAAAGAAGCTTCTTAATTCTTCTTTAAAGCCTATGTCCTCCTTCTCCTTCCTTAGACCAACTTTCTTCTGCTCAATTTCAGAGAAGAAAAGTAGCTTCATAGGCACACCAAGACGGGGAGAGAAAGAGGAAGAAAACCAAGGAAAAGCTAGGTAATTTCATGAAATTCCATACTCTCCTTCTTTAAATCTTATTCCTCTCTCTTTGCCCTCTCTTTCTATGATTTGGGGTGCTCATATGGTTCTGTTTTGGGCTGAAATTAGAGAAGCAAAACTTAAGTTTCAAAGAGGAAGCTAAAGCAAGGAGAAGAACTCTTGGAATGAGCTTGAATTCAAGGTAGCTTCTCCTCCTTTGTTGCTTCTTTTTCTTCTTCTTCTCTTCCATGTGTGTGATGCCTCCATGTAGAACCAATTAGGGGAGGAAGATTCTAACCTAAAACTAATGAGAAACTATAAAATTAGGATGTGGGAATTAGGAAAACACTAAGAAATTGCATGGAAAGCTAGTAGAAACCAAGTTGGAAAAGTGTAGAACTCATGAATACAATGTAAAAACTACTTTGATTCTTGAATTTTCTTGCATATGTGAGTATTTAATTGAGCTCCTAAGACCTCTAGGAAGCCTCCCAAGTGACTCTCCCATCAAGGAAAATTTTGAAACTCCAAGAATCCCATTCTTGTCCATAGGTCCGACCAAGGCAAGAGCATTGGGTTAGGGAGAGTTTTAATTTATTCTAGTCTTGTTTTGGGACTTTATATGATGGTAGAAGGTGGGAGAAACCATTAGGAAAAATTTAGAAGCCTTAGGTTGAGAGAGGAGACAATGGTTTCCATAATGTAGCCTTGTAAAGCAACATATATCTAGGCTTGGGAGAGTGGGTATATGATGGCTCCAAGGACTTTAAATGAAGTCAAGAAGCCTAGATAAGGGAAGAAATTGGAGCCAAGAACTTGAATTATGCTAGTTGCTTCATTAGGCCATAATGGAACCATTATGTGACCATTAGGCAAAGTGTGTATCTCAAATGTGAGTTTGCTATTTTAGTTTGCTTCAATGAAGTAATTGAATGTTATTTATGGTGTTTAGGCCAAGGAAGTCAAGCTTTATCTCATTGTGGATGTATAGCCAAGAAAGGGAAGGTGTAGCAAGTGAAGCTTGACAATTCCCTAAGGTAGTTCTCCATCTTTTCTTGTTGCATTTCTTGTTGCATATGTGTCATTGTGTGCTTGGGTGTATATTTATATTTGTTGAGACATGCCACTTGATGCTATGTTGTTATTTTGGTACCAATATGTCTCCTTGAATGTCTTTGAATTGTGGAAAGCTCATAAGGGTGAGGTGGTGCCAAAAGTCCCTTAATATGGGTGAAGAGATGCCAAAAAGCCTTATGGCATGAGTAAGGCAAATCCAAAAGTCTTAGAAATGGGGTGAGGCCAAACCAAAAGTCCCTAAAACTCATTCTTATGCTTGACATGAGTTTATGGCATAAAAATGTGAAATTGAATGTCTTATAGATTGGTTAGTTACATACTTGTACCCTTGACATGCTGTATGCCTTGAAAATGTTCTTGAATAGGTGTATGAGCTATTGAGATTCAATGAATCTCACCCCCTCTTTTCTCTTATCTTATATGGCTTAGGTGGAGTTCAAAATCCAAATGATGGAAGCCAAGAAGCTTAGATATCCATCTCGTGGCAATCTTGCTATTTTTGATGTACTAGAATGTCAAAGTATATATATATATGTTATTTTTGAGCCATGAAACCCTGAATAAGTGTCAAACTATATAATGATGGTGTATGTATCGAGAATGGAGTTAAATGAATATAAATGTGCAATTTGACCACTTGAGAGCTCACTTGTGCATGTATGTTTATGGATGTGTCATGATGAATTTGAGCTGTATAATGGTTCAAACTTTATAAGAGACTTATTTATGTTGTATTTATTCTTCCTAAGTTGCTCAAATGGGTGTGGGAAAAGGTATGGATCATTTGGACCAAATTTACCCCTTTTTAGAGCCAAAAGAGCCATAATCTTGAGTTATAGCAAAGTCTAATCACATGACCTCTTATTGACTTGAAACTTGGCATGAAATTAGATCTTGTCTAGAGCTTTTTGGGAAGCTAAAGACCAGGTCATTTGGAGGTCTATGGGATTTTTTATGATTTTTCAAATTTGGTATTAGAAATTCGGATATGTAGAATTACTATTCATTTGGTTAGTTGTGATTTGTGTCATCCAAGGCGCAAATGTGGTCCAATGGCTACAAAATTTGGTATTCATAAAGTAGACATTCATAGTGACTTGTAGCAACTAGAACCACCTCATTTGGAGGTCTGAGCTAAGAGTTATGAAAATTTGAAGTCCTGGAACAACATCAGTAGCGCAACACGACCTTGCTCACTATTCCATTGAATTGCAATGGCTAGACATGTTTTTTTTTGTGTGAATTTATTTTTACCAAAAGCTAACATCCATATATTTCCATATTTGTATTATTTGCATGGATTGGACTTTTATGAAATTAATTGGACATTTTTAAAGTTTGTAGCAGAAAGTTGTGATAGTACCAGTGGCTAGCTAGACTTCTACACTTTTCAAATGTCAAACATCTTCTATCTTATGTTTCATGCCTTAGACATATTTTTAGTATAAATTTGACATCTGTAGCTTTCAAGAATGCCATAGTATGCTTGATTTCGATATTTCTAGAATTAATTACGAATTTTCAAAATTGATGTATAGAATTTGTAGATTGAACCTGAGGCAGAACCATTATTAATTATGTATGCTTGATGTAAGCTCGGGTTTTTGGCAATGTTGTGAGATGGTTTTTGATTGTATAGGTGTAATTAAATTTGAGAATGATATGAGAAAGTCTCTAAGGCCCATGAAGCCAGAACAAAGAAATTATGGATAATGTAACACAATTAAATTGTATTATTTTTTTTTTGTTTTCTTAGAGAAATCCATGTATAAGACTTATGTATATAAGGAGGCTAGCTAAGATAGCTATGGTATTACAAACTCACTCATTTGGTCATATTTTGGTTGAGCTCACAATTTGATCATTTTTTGTGTTCCAAATAGTTCAAAATGGTGTCAAATTGCCTTTTTCATTATCCATGGCCACTTGGGCACGTCCAAAACTACATTCACAACCTAGGGAGATATGTCATTTGGTTCAAAACATCATGGAGTTCATTTCCACTATGCCACATGCAATCATACATATTGGAAGCATAACATATCAAGGGCCTTTAATAGCAAAATCAACCATACTCATTCATATGAACCCAAAACCATTCCATACATCATGTCTACATATATTTGAATGTGTTCAAGTGTCTATATCATATATACAACATGTAATTACAATTCTTGATAATAAAAAGACTATTTCACTATTCCATTGCCAAGCTCTTACTCTTTAAGGTTATTGGCTCCCACTTCTTGGTCCGCTTGGCTCACCTAGACATGTTTAGACATTGGAAAGGGAAAAGTGAGATTCTAAGAATTCTAATAGCTTTTAACCCTTTCAATCATACATAATAGCCATATTTTCAAGTCCAAGAATACATATATGAACATTAAGCTACTAGTAACCATACATAAATTCATTTTCATGTGCAAAAAGCTTATACATATCATACATTGGCTTTCAAGAGCATTGATTTAGCCTCACCCCCTTTCCTTAATACTTTTGGATTTGCCTCACACATTTTCAAGGAACTTTTGACTAAACATCACTCTTCTTGAGACTTTTGGCTCATCCTCACCTTTGCTAAAGGACTTTTGGTTTCACTAAGCTCATTCAAGGTATAACACATTCATAAAACACATTTTATGCACATAATGGTACCATGGCATGTAGAAAATAGCTAGAAACATTTCTCATGGTATAAACATACATACATACATCCAAAGATAAGAAAACAACTAAGAATGCATGAGAGAAAGGTTAGAGAGCAACCTTGGAATAAAACACAAGTCTTTCCCTTGATTCTTCCTCCCCTCTCAAGGCCACACACTTGCAAGTGGGTGGAGTTTGATTCCTTTTGCCTAAACACATCAAATAGGATCCAATTACATTCTTGAAGCCAATTCTAGCATCATACACACACTAGATGAAGTTATTTCATCTTATGGTTCAATTATGGCTCCATTCAAGACCTAAAGAAGTAACTATAATAATTCTTTATCTCGGCCCCATTTTCTCCCTCAATCTATGACTCTTGACTTCATTTAGACTCCTTGGAGCCCTTACACATTCATTTTGAAAGGCTTAGCTATATGTTGCTTCTTTATGTCATATTATGGAACCTATATCTTCATCTCTTAATCTATGGGCTCTAAATTTTTTCCAAGGCTTTCTTTGATATTCTTCCATCATATTTAGTCCTAATCTAAGTTTAGAAAAATTTAAAACACTCCATAGGTACCTACTCCAAGCTTGGAAGAGACATACATAGTGTTTAAAGACCCATGGAGTTTTTTTTGTTTCCTTGAAGGAAGAGGTACTTGGGAGGCTTCCTAGGGGTCTTAGGTATTGTGATTCTTAGGACATGCACAGTGAAATTTTTTTTAAAAAAATATGAATCCCTCCCATGGATCCATCAATGTCATTTAAATGGAGTAAAGCTAGAGACTTTTACCTTTGTCACGTGATTCTTCAAGTTTTCTTTCTATCGTCGGATCTCAGGAATTGACGCTTTAGACCAGTTCCCTCTACCGATATCTATACAAATGATCATTGCAACTTGAACGGCATGCTAGTGCCATTGAACACAAATATTCGTACATTCAAGGAGAGAAGACGTTCTTCTCTTTCTCTCTTTAAGTGTCCGTACACTTTCGTTCTTTAAGCATTTGTACGCTTTTTTTCTCTAGGGTGGAAGATGGTTCTCTTAAAAAAATCATCATCTTTGAAAACCCTAGCCTCTCTATATATAGAGATGTGTTATATTAGGGTTTTAGAATAGATTTGATTAATTTAAATATATTTTTTAAATTAATTCAAATCATAATTAAATAGATTAGTTTAAATTTAAATCTATCCTATATAATAAATTTAAACTAATTATTTAATATATATCTAAAACTAAATTTAAATTTAATTTATCACTAGATTAAATTCAAATTATGACATTAGTTTAAATTTAAATATATTATATATAATTAAATTTAAAACTAATTTATTTATATTAATTAGATGATATATATATATTTCAAAGTTTATAAAATATATATATCAGATATATTTATAAAATTCTTTCACCCTAAATTGAACATTACATTCATTAAATCTATACACAATTTTAGATTCAATGAAGCTGAACATTTTAGCTCGAATTGGCCTATTTTTGTGTACGACTGTGAGTGAATAGTAATTTCTTTTTACCAAGATTTTGGCGCCATGGCCAGGGAGCCAATCAATCATAATCAATTAGAATAGGAAATTTCTTAGTTTTGTAACACCTTCATTTTTAGCTTATACCCATCATGCCTTACATGCTCATATACATATGGGAAAACATAAGAGGGAGATCATTTGCTTTAGGTTCATATTCTTTCTCTATGGCATCATGTATGGGTAGGCATTTACTTTAGTGTCACATGGACCGGGTGAGCTCTTTCTATGCATCCTCATATTTAATTGCACTATTAAGACTCATTTCAATCCCAAAAATATACTTTAAACCCATGGAAAGCAAAAAGGGATATGAGACATGCCATTTCGTTTTCGACAGATTGGGCCTCATTTTTGGGCAAAGTTTGGAAATTCATAACTAAATACAGAAAAATCAAAATCATGCTCTCCTGGTTACTCTGGAAATCTTAGACTATTTACTTCATGGGAAAAATATATTCAACGCATAAAATCTCACATATAATGCGTTTGACATGCAAAATCATCTACTGGTCGGAGGGGCTCTGCTACTGTCACAGTTTACTGATATGGACTTCAAAAATGTCTAACTAATTCCACAAAAATCCAATGCTTGCAAACGATATCACTATGGAAAGATGTGGATGTTAACTAGAGAGGAAAAAATTTTTCCAGATCAATTCATCAGACCAAACTCCCGGGAACCGATGAAACAGTACCTCGGGTCTGGTAGGATGACTGATGCTGGGCAGGAACTTCGAAAATGTATATCTTACTCTCTAGACCTCCAAATGAGGTGATTCCAGTTACTACAAGTCACTGTGACTATCTAGTGTTTTCCTATAAAATTTCATAATCATTGGATCACGTTTGCCCCTCGGATGACACAATTCCATAACTGACCAAATGAACAGTGTCTCTGGAAATCCGAATTTCTTATACTAACTTTGAAAAATCATAGAAAATTCTATAGACCTCCAAATGACTTGATCTTTGGCTTTCCAAAAATATCTAGACAAGATCTAGTCACATGCCAAATTTCAAGGCAAGGAGAGGTCATTTGGTCAGATTTGGACATCATGGGCAAAAGGACCAATTTCATGTGTTAAATGAGGCTTCAAGGGTTCAAACTTGCCTCTTCTACCTCTAAAGCTCTATGAGCACGTGGGAATGCATCTACATAGGCTATTAAACATGACTCAAGTGTATAACAACCCAGATATGCAAAACTCACTCTCCCACACCAACACATACACCTTGTACATAATGGCAAAATCTTACTATTCATACCGAAAGCTTGCTACATCCCTCAAGATGGTTCTAATTCTCATACATACATGTTATATATGTTCATTTACAAGTATTTAGATTTGCTACATCATATACATCATTACATCATTAGAGTACATCCTCTAACTTAACTACAAAATAGTGGCAAATGGCTCTTTTACAATTTCTTCACTACATCCCTTAGCTTCAAGCTTGGCGGCTCCCATCTCTTGCCTCACTTGGTCCACCTAGCATGTTGGGATGGTGGAGAGGAGGAGTGAGATTCAAAGAATCTCAATAGCTCATCTCTCATTCAATCATATACATAAAGCATGCAAATAAGTCTCACAATGTATGCATGGGCATGTTAACATATAAAATCATAAGAAAAGTATTTGCAACATCTGAGTTGGCCATACATAAAAGGGAACATTTTCAAAATGTGAGTAGGCCATACATAACATATAAAAGCTTGCTAAGTAAATGGATTAGCCTCACCCACTCACTTGTGGATTTTGAACTTGCCTCACCCATTCTCTAAGAGGTTCTTAGACTCAACTCTTGCTCTTTGGGAGTCAACCTCACTTTTGGGAGACTCTTTACTTTGTCTCAACCAACTTAAGGGTTTTTGGCTCATCCTCACCATGGCTAAAGGGTTGTTGGCTTTTCCATACTTAAGCAAACCCAAACAATCACATAAACATCATTGAAATACATGAGGTATCATCATGCTAGCATACTTTTCATGGTTCAAAATATACATACACACAAGTAAGACAATGTAAGCACACAAATATGCATGAGAGAAGGTGATGAGAGCTACCTTTTTAGCTAATCACAACTTTTCTTTTCAACTTGTCTCCTCCCTTGTGGTTTTCACAATCAACTCTAGATGGGAGTGCTTCTCTTGAGCCTAGCCACACAAGAAGCATAGAATTATTTTCTGAATACTTATTCATAAGCTAGGAATTTCTTCTGGCAACCCTACTAGGCATATAAAGCTAGGGGTTCTTTCTCTCTCTAGAATCCCACTAACTCTCCTTCCTCTTTCAACTCTTAAACTCTTAAGAAGAGAAAGCAAGGAAGAGAGGGCTACATAACTTCTAACCTCCCTTAAGAGTGATTTTCCACTCTCCCTCTTTTGAACCAAGCTCAAAACCTAACTACTTCCATAATCAAAGCCATAGGAAGAGTTGGCAAGGAGAGAAGAACAATATTCTAAAGAGAGAAACCATGTAAATCTTACCTTTCTCTTGCTCTTCCTTCCTTCTCTAGGCTTCTCTCTCTCCTTTGCCCTTTTCTCTCTCTTAGAGTGAGCTTAAGTCGGTTACAGAGTGAAAGAAGGAGTTGGGACGCTTTAAAAAATCAAATTCTCTATTTTCACGCTTTTCCAGACTAACCCTCGCTATAGCAAGCCATAACCCTCGCTACGGCGAGCTCGAATCAGTTCCAGACCCCTGCCTTCGCTACAGCGTGCGCTACGGCGAGCAACTCCCTGGTTTTTGTATGGGGTGCCCGAACTCGCTATAGCTAGAAGCATTCTCGCTATAGCTAGAAGGCACTCTCGCTATAGCTAGGCTATAGCGAATAGGTACATTCGCTATAGCTAGGCTATAGCTAGCAGACTTAGAAAATTTTCAGCTTCCAAAAATTTTCCACTTTTCTTTTATCTTCTCTTTTTTTTCTTTTTCTTTTCTTTTCTTCTTCTTTCTTTTTCCCTGTTTTTACAAGTTTCAATTTTCATTTTAGCATTTTACTTACCGTTTGTGGTCAATTTTTGGTGTTTTTTAATATTTTGTGACTATGCAGGGCAATACCAGCATAAGGGGTGACTAACTTTGATTAAGTTGAAACTTGGTATATAGGTTCTAGGTGTTGTGAGAAATTAAAGCCATAGCATAGTCACAAGCTAGGCCACTTTTTGGCCAAATTCTATCATTTAAACCACTTAAATTTTTTTAATATTTTTCCTTTGATTTTTTTTTGTGATTTTTTTTTTTGAATTTATTTTGATTTTTATTGGTAATTTTTGGGTGTTTTCTTTTATTTTATTTCATTTTTAGTGTATGCCAAGATATTTTAATAGAAATTTAATTGAGTTTGATCCAAAAATTAATAAGAGTTTTCATAAGCAACTTAGAAATTGTAAGATTCAAGATGTTGTAGATACTAATTTGATTTCTGAGATCATAGACAATATAGGAAGTAATTGTGAATTGAATTTGGATTTTGATATTGATTCTGAAGTAGTAAATATGGCTATTAACAATGATAAAACTCTTAGAGAATTAGCTACACCCGATATTAATTACTAACCACTTTGTATTCAATATCATAAACTTGATGCTATTTTTGAACTTAAATCTGGATTAATACATTTGCTTCCAAAGTTCCATGGTCTTGCAGGTGAGGATCTCTATAAACATCTCAAGGAGTTCCATATGGTTTGTTCCACCATGAAGCCATAAGAAGTTTCAAAAGAACATATTAAGCTTATAGCATTTCCTTTCTCATTAGATGGGCCAGCTAAAGATTGGCTTTATTATCTTCAACCTCAAGCTATCACTTTATGGAATAAATTGAAGAGGAGATTTCTAGAGAAATTCTTCCCTGCCTCAAGAATTGCTGCCATCTAAAAAGAGATTAATGGTTTTAGATAGATAAGTAGGAAAACATTGTATAAGTACTAGGAAAGGTTTAAGAAACTGTGTGTAAGTTATCCTCACCATCAGATCAGTGACTAACTTTTAATTTAATACTTCTATAAGGGCTCGTTACCCATAGACAGAAGTATGGTTGATGCAGCTATGGGTGAAGCATTGGTTAATAAAACCCTTGCTGCTGCCAGAGACCTTATTGTAAATATGGCACAGAATACACAACAATTTGGCACTAGAATAAATATGCCAACTAAAGGTGTAAACGAAATCTGTAACACTCATATGGATTAACAAATAATAGAAAATAAACTTGAAGAGTTCATTTCCATGGTCAGATAGCTAGCACTCTGGTAAAGACAACCCTAACAACTCCTTATACCTCTGTGTGGCATTTGTTCGTTAACCCCACATGCCACAGATCAATGTCCCCAGTAGTAAGATAATATGGAATCAAGTGTTGGCATCTTCCCTAGTAGAACTTTACAGTAGCAACAAAATAGATACGAGCCTTATGCAGCAACATACAATCTTGGATGGAAAGATTATCCAAATTTGAGATATAACAGTGGGTCTAACTAACAACAATATAAATTCAATGTTCTTGGTAGAAACAACCAATAACCTATAAGACAACCTAGACAATAGATGAACAAGCCAGAACCAAGTCTAGAAGATATAGTGAAACAATTGGCAACAAATACGATCCAATTCCAGCAGTGAACAGAGACGACAATCCAGAGTTTAAAGACTCAGATTGGCCAACTTGCAACAAACATCAATAAGATGAAGAGTCAAGGTTCTAGACAATTACTTTCACAGCCTGTGACCAACCTATAATACCTTAACCTTTATCCTTGTCATCCTATTTATGGTGTTAAGCTTCATACATATCTTATGGAAAATGAATATATTTAATGTATTATTTTGCATTGCGTAAGGTTTTAAAAGTCCATCTCAAGCTTCATAGACCCGGTGAACTCCTTAATATCATCTTCACTCATAATCCATCCATACAAGTCATAAACAACACAAAATATCACACATAACACAAGTGAGAAGTCACGCACTAGAAAAAATTAAAGTTGGCCACGGGTTCCACTTTCCAGCTTTGAAAAATCATAATTAATTTTAGAAACATCAAATTCAAGCAAATGATAGCTTTTTGAAAATCTCTGAATGTCAACTATAGGTTAAAAATTATTCCTGGCCATGAAAACATCAACTGGATCATGATTGATAATAGAATAGTACCAAAGGTCTAGCTGCCTAGGTTTGCTATCATAGGTTTTCAATATAAATTTTAAAAATTCATAACTAATTCTAGAAAAATCAAAACCCAGAAAACCATACCATCCTAGAAAGCTATAGATGTCTACATTTGTTAAAAAATTTTAGATCAAGAAAATGGTTTTTAACCTATGACAATTGATAGAACAGTACTAGAGGTCTTGCTGCACTACTAATACTATAATGAAATTTCAAAAATTTGGTCCTCTCTCTACAGAGCTCCAAATGGGATGATCTCAGTGGCTATTGAGAAGAGTATGATGTCTAGTTTATGTTTGCAAAATATAATAGCCATTGGATACTATTTGGCCCACAAGTGACAACAAAACAAAATCTAACCATATAAATAGTACGCCTTACTGTTTAGCTTATTTTTCTCAACTTTGAAAAACATAATAAATTCTCTAGAGGTCTAAATTGGATGCTCTTTAGCTCTATGGAAAGATCTAGATAAGAACTACTTGTTAGCCAAATTTCATGATAAAACTCACTCATTTGGTTAGATTTTGGTTAATCTCACAAATTGGTCACTTTTGGTGTTCCAATTGGTTCAAAATGGTGTCAAATTACTTTCTAGATCACCCATGGCCCCTTGGGCATGTCCAAAACCACATTCATAGCTTAGGGAGACATGCCATTTGGTTTAAGACATCATAGAGCTCATTTTCACTATATAGTTGCTGTCATACACATGGAAATCACATCACATATGGGCTCGTTGCTGGCAAAATCATACATACTCTTTTATATGCTCCCAAAATCATTACATATATCATATTCATATACATTTAAGTGTGCTCAAGCATCTACATCATATACATCTCATGGTTACAATTATTGACATCAAAATGTATTTACAAGGCTCATTTCTTTATGTATATGTCAAAGTCTTGCTTTTTATGCTTGTTGGCTCCCACGCCTTGACCCACTTGGCTTACCTAGACATGGTTAGATATTAGAGAGGAGAGAGTGAGATTTTAAGAATTCCAATAGATCTTAAACCTTTCAAACATACATAATGGATACATTTTCAAGTCAAAGAATGCATGCATGAAGATTAAGCTACTTGTAATCATACATAAAACAATTTTCATGTTCAAGAAACTCATACATATCATACATTAACTCTCAAGGGCATTGGTTTAGTCTCATCTCTTTTCCTTAGAACTTTTAGACTTGTCTTACCCATTTTCAAGGGACTTTTGACTAAACCTCACTTTTCTTAATACTTTTGTCTTTGTCTCACCCAATCTTAAGGACTTTTGGCTCATCCTCACCCTTTCTATAGGACTTTTGGGTTCACCAAAACCAGTTAAGCCAAAACACATTTATAAGACACATTTGATACAATAATGGTACCATGGCATGTAGAAAATAGCTATACACATTTATCATAACTTAAACATACATACACACATCCAATGACAAGAAAACAACTAAGAATGCATGAGAAAAACGTTAGAGAGTTACCTTTGAAGCAAAAACACAAACTTTCCTCTTGGTTATTCCTCCCCACTTAAGGCCACACACTTGCAAGTGGATGGAACTTGCTTCCTTTGGCCTAGACACATTAAGTAGGATACCATTACATCATGGAAACAAACTCTAGCATCTCACACACACATTAGAGAAGCATACTTAGTTCTAAGACACCATTATGGCTTCATAAGGGACCTAATGAAGCAATTATGATAATTCTCGATCTTGTTCCATTTTCTCCCTCAATCTATGACTCTTAACTCTATTTAGACTCCTTGGAGCCATCACATAACTATTTTAAGGAGCCTAGCTATATGTTGCTTCATTATATCATATTATGGAGCCTACACTTCCAACTCTCAATCCATAGCTTCTAAATTTTTTTCAAGGCTTCCTTTGATGTTCTTCTATCATATTTCGTCCCAATCTAAGCTTAGAAAAATTTTAAATACTCCCTAGGTGTTTCATCTATACTTGGGCAAGACATATGCTTTATTTTAGACCCATGGAGTTTTCTTTGTTTCCTTGAAGGAAGAGAAACTTGAGAGGCTTCCTAGGGGTCTTAGAAACTCAATTAAACTCTCACATAAGATAGAACATCCTTGGACAAAATCAAATTTTGCTATACATCTTTGAATCCTTAGCTTTGCTATCTTGAATCCTAATGCCTCTTCTTTAAGTTTAATTGTATAATCTCATTCCCCACACTCTAAAATCTAAGTTTCTTGCTTGATTATGATCAGATTTAATTCCCTCCTACATGTTCTCCAAGGCCGAAACTCACACCATGAAGAACAAGA
The DNA here is from genome assembly GCA_026724425.1 of Erythrophleum ivorense. Classification (NCBI taxonomy): domain Eukaryota; kingdom Viridiplantae; phylum Streptophyta; class Magnoliopsida; order Fabales; family Fabaceae; genus Erythrophleum; species Erythrophleum ivorense. The sequence continues at coordinate 93,898 of JAIUCV010000974.1, forward strand.
GAAGAAAAGCTACGTACATACCTTGATTCTTTACCTTTTCAAGAGCTTTCTTCTTTGCTTTAGCCTTCTCCTTGAAATTCTAATTTTCTCCTTCTATACCAGACCCAAAATAGCCCCATATCATTCACCAAAGTCATAGAAAGAAAGGGAAAAAGAAGGGGAACAAAGTTACTAAAGGGAGAACTAAGAAAATTCTTCACTTTCCTTACCATTTCTTGAAAATTTTCTTCCTTTTCTTCCTCCCTTTTGTGCATCTCTCCCTCCTGGTTTCTTTTTCTATTTTGGCAGAACAAAAGGTCAGTTAGATGAAAGGAGGATGGGATGCCCTTATAAGAAAAAATGGAAAGGAATTTGTTCTTTAAAAATGCCATTTATGCCCCTTGGCTTGGCTAATTCATTTTAGGCTCATTTTAACTCCTTTTTTATAATCGTCTTTTTCATCATAAAATTTAGGTCCTCTATCACAAAATGCTTTTAGAATTACTCAATTTGTATTTAAAACATCCTTAAATGAAAATGTCAAAGTTTGAGTTAACTGACTTTTCAAAACATACACTGGAGGGGGTTTGAACTAGTCCAAGATTCCTATTATTTTTAGGGCTTCTAAAAACTCTGGGCAACTCAATTTTTCCATTTAAAAAATCCTCTTGTGAGTTTTCCAAAAATTGCTCATATTTACGAAAATATCATTACATTTTCAGCAATTTTATTGAACTACTCTGGCTCTAGTTTTTGGGCATCTTAGACCTTGGATCCTTATTTTCCATTATTTAAAATTTTATCCTAATTTTAGTTGGCCTCAACTCATTCATTTCAGGGAACTTGCTTTTTAAATTGACTCATTTCAATATTTTTACAAAAAATCATATGTTACATTTTACCTCCTTTAAATAAATTTTCATCTTCGAAATTTAAATACATACATCAGGGGAATAACTCTGGATGCTTCTTTCTCATCTCTTCTTCTAACTCCTAAGTGGCTTCTTTAGGAGAAAGTCCATTTCAAATCACTTTCACCAGCGGTATCATCTTATTTCGTAACTGCTTGAGTCTAACATCACAATCCAATCTGATGATACTATATAAGAGAAATTGTCATGTAACTATACATTTTCATATTCTATGATATGTGAGGGGTCGAACTGGTACTTTTTGAGCTGGGATATATGAAAGATGTCATGGATTTGGCACAGGTTTGGGGGAAGCGCAAGTCTACAGGCTACAAGTCTGACTTTATCAAGAATTTGGAACAGACCTATGTACTTTAGATTGAGCTTTTAACTTTTAATAGACCTACCTATCCCTGTAGCTAGAGACACTCTAACAAAGACATGGTCTCCAACCTCATACTCTAATGACTTTTTCATCTTATCTGTGTAACTCTTTTGTCTACTTTGGTTCATTAGGAGTTTCTTTCTTATAGTTTCTATCTATCTAATGTCATACCATATATATTCCATTATCATACTCTTTCATTCAGGGCATTGGGTGTGCATTTATAAGGTAAAAGCAAGGAAAAGTATGAAAATAATGCACTTTTGTTATGCAACATCAGGGTTAAATTTTCAATTCGTGTCATATTAGCCCTGTGGATTAACCAACAACATGTCAGCCCTGTGAATTAACCAACTATTGGTACTGATACAAGTCTATGATATGAAATTTAAAAATTTCCAATTAATTCTACAAAAATTCAATCTATACAAATAATACCAATCTAGAAATCTATGGATGTGAGCTAGAGGGTAAAAATCATTCCAAACCATTCCAGGTTTGTTCAGACCACGAAAACTAATCAAATAATGACATAGGTCCAACTGGACACCTAGTACTGGATAGCCACTTCAAAAATTCATATCTCCCTCTCTAGACATCCAAATAAGGTGATTCTAGTTGGCACAAGTCACTAGGAAGGTCTAGTTTCTGACTATAAAATTTCATGGCAATTGGACATCTTTTGTCCCATGTTTGGCATAGATTCATTTTTAGACTAAAGTTATAGTACACTGACCAAAACTAGAAAAATTCTCCATTTCAAAAATTCACCAAATATTCCATAGACCTCTAAAAATTTCACACTTTAACTTCCCAAATATCTCTAGATAAGCTCTACATGTATGCCAAATTTCATGAGAAAATTTGTCTATTTGGTCAGTTTGTGATATAGGGTTGTAAAATGCCTTTTTTAAGCTTTATATGGGCTTTCAAGGGGTCCATTTTTGCTTCTTCTCATTCTATGGCCACTTGAGCACGTGGAAAAGCACCAAAATGGTCTACTAAACTTGTTTCAAAGGTTCCTCAACCCAGAAATTAAAAACCCACTCTCTCATCCTAGGCCATATGCAAGAACATATAAGTTATATGTTGCCATTCACTATCTAAAACGTACATTACCATTCATTTGGCACCACATCTCATACATATACAATATACCCATGCTTTTACAAATATTCATGAGCCTTTACATTATATACATTATGAAGATACATCATGTAACAATCGTATAGCTATAATACAAAGATTTTACAACTCTATTGCTAATCTTCTTGCTTCCAAGTGTGGTGGCTCTCATTTCCTTACTATCTTGATCCATCTAGGCATATTAAGTAATGGGGAGCAAAGAGTGAAATTCTAGGAATCCCAATAGCTTATCTCCCTTTCAAACACACATACTTGATGCAAGTTTCAAGTCTAGATGCATGTATACCAACATGAAATTCTCAATCATACATAAATCATTCTCTTCATTCATAAGGACATAGATAACATACGTAAACTTGCCAAAGCATTGGTTTAGCCTCACTCACTTTCTTTGGAACTTTTGGACCTGCCTCATCCATTTTCAAAGGACTTTTGACTAAGCCTCATTCTTGCTAGAGACTTTTGGCTTTATCTTACCTAACCTTAGGAATTTTTAGCTCATCCTCACCCTAACTAAGGGACTTTTGGCTTCACCAAGCTCAAGCAAACCAAAAGCATCATTTCAATACATAAGTAAAGCATCAAGATACCATGGCATGTGAATGCTTGCTAGAAACATATTTCATGACTTTAAACATACACACACATATTCAAGACAAGAAAAATACTCAAGCATGTATGAAAGAATGAGGAGAAAGCTACCTTGTTAACTATGCAAGCTTTACTTTGCCTTACTCCTTCCCTTTTTTGGTTCCATAAGAACAATTAGGTGGGTTGGCTTCCTTGGTCTAAACATACCAAAAGAAACATGAATTACTCATGGGAACAAGCCTTGGCATTATACATACTTTACATGATGCTACTTTGGTCTATGACTCCATTATACTTCCATAAGGCACTTAATGAAGCAACTATAAGAATTCATGATCTTGGCTCCCTTCTCTCCTTCAATCTATGATTCTTGACTTTATTTAGACTCCCTAGAGTCATCACACTATTATTTTACGGAGCCTAACTAAGAGTTGCTTCATTATGCTACACCTCCATCTCACTATCTATAGCTTCTAAAATTTTTCTAAGACTTTCTCTCATGTTCTTCCATCATATATATTCCCATTCTAGGCTTAGAACAAATAAAAAAAACTCCCTAGGTGGCCAGACCTTGTGTAGTCAAGATATACATCATGAAAAAAGCCTTTGAACTTTGCTTGTTTTCTTAGAACGAATGGCACATATGTAACTTCCTAGAGGTCTAAGAGACTCAAACCATGTCTTATATGAGCTAGAATACCTCTAGGAAAAATCAGATTTCATCATTTATTTCAAAGCCCCAAGTTGTGCTAATTTAAATTTTAAGGCTTCCTTTTTGTTTTCACTTGCCTATTCTAAATTTTCACACTCTAAATCACTTTTGCTTCCCTTGATATGGTCAAAATTCAACTCCCTTTGGATGGGCTCTATGTTGCATGAAATTCATATGAGGAGAACAAGCAAGAAGTGCAAGAAAAGCCATGGAAAGGAATGGGAACCTACCTTAAATTCTTGCTCTTCCAAGTTGCTTCCTCTTGCACCCAAGCCTTCCCTTCAATCCTAACTTCTCCTTGCTGGACCAGAACCAAAATAGCATCAAAATACATTCTAAACCCATGGAAATATGGAAGAGAAGGAAGGGAATATTTATTGTGAAGACAAAAGGAAGAAAACACACACTTTCATACCTATTCAAGGCTTCTTCTCTTTTATGGTTTTTCCTTCCACACGATGCCTTGGCTAGAGTTTTTAGTAGTTTCAAAAATGGATAAAACATTGGTGTAGCTTGGAGAGGGCTGGAACATGTTTTAAGAGAGCAAAAAGTAACTTTTCCTTTTTGCATTTGAGTCCCTATTTTCCCCTTTCTTTATTTTTGCTCATTTCAACTCCTTTTTGAAATTTGTCTTTTCCATCATATTCCTTAGGCTCTTAATCATAAAAATTGCCTTTGGAATCACTCAAAATGGATCCGGAACCATTCCGAACCATTCGGCAAATTTTAACTATTCTAGGGGTTCTCATAATTTTCAGCGCCTCTGAGAACCCTGGAAAACTCAAATTTTCTATTTAAAAAGCCATCTTATGAGTTTTTCAAATTTTTCAGAACTTACAAAAATACCACTACTTTCTTTAACAAATTTTTTGAACTCTTCTGACTTTGATTTTTGGACATCTTAAACCTCAAATCCTTATTTTTTAATATTTAAAATTTTATCATGATTTTAATTGGCCACAAATCCTTCTATTTCAGAGACTTCCTTTTATATCTAGCCCATTTCTGACGTTTACAGAGAAACTAAACATCACTTTTCTCACATTTACGGAAGGAACAGATGTTACATTTAGAGGTCTGGTCCACTAAATTTGGGTCTATGAGACTTCCTTCTTTTAGCTTAACCCAACATACTTGAAACCTACACTTCCTCCCATACAATGCCTCGTACAATGCCATCTGAATACTAGCATGGTAGCTGTTATTATAGGCAAACTCTGCTAGAGGCAAGTATGTATCCCAATTATGCTTTAACTCTAAAACACAAGCCCTTAACATGTCTTTTAGGGTTTGGATGGTTCTTTCTGTTTGACTATCTATCTAAGGGTGATAGGCTATACTAAATCTTAATCTGGTTCTTAGGGTATCCTATAATGATCTCCAGAAATTCAAAATGAATATGGGATCTTTATCTAATACTATACTCCTAAGTACACTATGTAGCCTCATTATCTCCCTAATGTATAGCTGGGCTAACTTATCTAGAGTGTAAGTGGCTTTCATTGCTAAAAAATGTGCTGACTTTGTTAATCTATCGACTATCACCCATATGGCATCATGCCCCAATGATGTCTTGGGTAAACCTATGACAAAATCCACAGTTATACTATCCCACTTCCACTTAGGGATATCTAGGGGTTGAAGTAACCCAACTAGTCTCTAGTGCTCTATCTTGACTTTCTGACATACTAGACATTGGCAAATATACCTAATTATGTCTGATTTCATCCCAGGCCACCAAAATATTTTCTTTAAATCATGATACATCTTGTTACTACCTGGATGAATCATATACTTACTCTTGTATGCCTCTTCTAATATTTTTTCTTTTATCTCTGAATTCTTAAACACGTACAGCCTATTCCTATCTCTCATAATCCCATTCTCAGACAGATTAAAGTCTAGAGTGCTACCTTGGGACATTTGAGTTTTAATCTTTTTCACATGTTTATCTCCTTGCTAGGCATCTCTAATCTGCCTCCTTAGGTCATTTTCTATTTGGGTTTCACTCATTAACAATTTTTCCGAATACACCTAACATAAGAGATTTAAATCCTTGAACCTCTCAATAAGTTCTTGTTATTTAATCATCATATAGGCCATATGTATGGATTTCCTACTCAGTGCATCTGCAACCACATTAACTTTACTTGGGTGGTATTTTAGGGTAAAATCGTAATCTTTTAGGAACTCTAACCACCTTCTTTGCCTCATATTCAACTCTGTCTATTCAAATAAATACTTAAAGTTTTTGTGGTCCTGAAAATTTCTATGGCTACTTCATACAAGCAGTGTCTCCATATCTTAAGTGCAAATACCACTGTCGCTAGCCCTAAATCATGTGTGGGATAGTTTTCCTCCTAGGGTTTCAACTATCTAGAAGTATAAGCTACCACTTTGCTTTCCTATATAAGTACACATCCTAACCCCTTCTTTGAAGCATCACTATAGACTACGAAAGTCTTTCTAGGGTCAGGAAGTACTAGAACTGTTGTTGTGGTTAACTTATGCTTCAACTCCTGAAAGCTCTTCTCCTCACACTTCTCATCCTGCATAAATGCTATGTTCTTTTTAGTAAGCCTAGTCAGTGGCGTCACTATCTGAGAAAAGCCTTAAATAAACCTCTAGTAATAACCTGTTAAATCTAGGAAGCTCTTAATTTCTATCACTGTCCTAGGTCTCTCCCACTGTAACACTGTCTCTACCTTATGGAGATCTACTACAACCCCTACCTGAGAGATCACATAGCCTAGGAATTGAACCTCAGTGAGCTAAAATTCATATTTACTAAGTTTAGCATACAGTTGCTTTTCTCTTAAGGTATCTAAGGCTAATTTTAGGTGTTACTCATGCTCTTCCCTGCTCTTTGAATATATGAGAATGTCATTTATAAAGGCCACTACAAACCTATCTAAATATGGCCTAAACACCCTGTTTATATAATCCATGAATACTGTAGGTGTATTCGTCAACCCAAAGGGCATAATTAGAAACTCATAATGCTCGTACCTAGTTATAAAGGCTGTCTTAGGGATATCTTCAGCCTTGACCCCTGAGCAGGTGATATCCTAACCTGAGGTCTATCTTAGAAAAGATTGACACTCCCACTAACTGATCTAGGAGGTTATTTATCCCGGGGAGAAGGTACTTATTCTTAATGGTAAGCTTATTGAGTTCCTTGTAACCTATACATAGGCTAAGGCTCTCGTCTTTCTTCTTCACGAATAAGATTGGAGCTCCCCACAGTGAGACACTGGGTCTGATAAAACCCTTCTTTAAAAGTTCTTTTATCTATTTCTTTAACTCTACTAGCTCAGTGGGAGCTATCCTATACAAGGCCTTAAACACTAGACTAACTCCAGGTACAATTTCTATAGCAAACTTAACTTCCCTATTTGGGGGTAGTCCGTTAATTTCCTTAGGAAAGACCTTTGGGAACTCTTTTACTACAAAGATCTCATCTATGCCTTCTTCTACCTTAGCTTGAATTAAAAAGAAAACTAAAAGCCCCTGACAACTATGCTCCAGAAACCTCTTAGCCTGTAAGGTAGTCATAAAAGTTAGCTCAGTCTTAATACTAGGCACATTTCCATATTTAAGTAAAGAAACACATCTGTGATAGTAATCAAGTATGGCATTGTTTGTAAACATCTAATTCATACCAATGATCAAATCAATATTAATAAGGAGCATGCATATCAAGTCAAGTGTGGTAAAATAGTGGTTAAACTGGACTACACAATTCAAACAAGCATGAGAGGTAATAGCTATGTTTCTTATGGGGGTGGATACATGTAAGTCATATGGCAATGTATGCATACCCAAACCCAACCTCCTAGTATAATCATAAGATGTAAAAGAGTGCCTAGCCTTGAATCAAATAGTGTAAGTATAGAAGAATCATTAATCTTAATAATACCTTGAATCAGACTCAGAGATCTACTAACCTCCTACTATGTCAGGGCAAAAACTCTACCCTGGGTTTATGGTTTTGGTGTAGGAGCTACCTTCCTCTGCTGGGTAGGTTGTGTGCAGTCTCTGGCTATGTATCTCGGCCTACCACATTTGTAACAAATATTCTGCCTTGTGTAGCATGGTTTGCCTCCATGATTCTTGCCACACTGACTGCAGATCGCTGGAATGGAACTACCTTTCGTAGACTGAGCTGATCAGTTTTTGCCCTTACCTCTTATGTTCCGCTAACCTCTGCCACCTCTTTTACTACTATCGATGGCTTGTGTCTTGTCTTGGGGTCTCTTACTCTTAAGAAGGGGAGATTTAACACTAAGGACTAGCTGTATCGTCCTCAGATTCACCTTTGTGACTCTACATATCTCAATTAAGGCATTGAAGTCCCTAATCCTCTAAGGCACCACCCTATCTCTAATCTCAAGTAGTAGTCCCTTCTCTAGCTTGTCTAGTCTCTACCTCTCATCATCATACTTCTGAAGGTAGAAAGAATATATGGAGAACTCTATAAACTTTGCCACATACTAATCCACTAACATCCCCTCTATTTATCTCAGGAGCATAAACATTAACTCCTTCTGATCTCAAATGGAATTAGGGAATTACCTCTCGTCGAAAGCCTGGAGGAATGCCTCCCACGTGATCAGGAGGTTCCTTGACTTCAGTATCGGTCTAGTGCTCCTCTACCAGTAATCGGCTTCTTTATCTAACTGGAAAATGGCCATCAAGGCCTTCTATTTAGAAGTGCACTCCATCACCCTAAAGATCTTCTCTAACTGCATAATCCAAGCCTCTACTTTCTTTGTATTTAATTCTCCATCAAAGGTAGAAGGCTCGAATTTCCTAAACTGAACTATGACTTGCCTTGTGGAAAGCTGTTCTAGGGTGGGAGGTGTTTAAGTTGGTGGAGTCTAAGAGGTATGTAGGTGCTGGCCTAAGGGGACCACCTCTAAATCCTCTAGATGGTTTGAGTGCTGTGGCGGAGGAGGAGTAGGCCTCTCTTGTAATTGCATGATCATAGCTTGTTGTTAATCCAGGCGAGCCATAATGGCCTGCAAGGCTCTAACTGTCGGATCACTAGGCTCTACTCTAGCCTCTTTAGGCTCTAGTCTAACCACTTTAAGAGGCCTGCCTCTCCCTCTCCGTGTGTTCACCATCTTTCTAAAACAACATTAGCATAGTTCAACACTAAATATGAACACACACCATATTTTCACACTCAAATCATCTATATATAGTGCATAAACACATAGCAAGTCACATTCTCAAGCCATAACCCACCCTATCATGCCTGAACCATAGCCCTGATACCAAAAATGTAATACCTTAACCTTTAGCCTTATCATCCCATTTATGGTGTTAAGCTTCACACATATCTCATGGAAAGTAAATATATGTAATGTATTATTTTGCATTGTGTAGGGTTTTAAAAATCCATCTCAAGGTCCGTAGACCTCGTGAACTCTTTAATATCATCTTTTACTCATAATCCATCCATAAGAGTCATAAACTACATAAAATATCATACACAACTCGGGTGAGAAGCCACACACCAAAAAAAAATTAAAGTTGGCCACAAGTTCTACTTTCTAGCTTTTTGACATCAACTTTTGGAAAAATCATAATTAATTCTAGAAAAATAAAACTCAAGTAAATGATATTTTTCTAGAAAGCCTTGAATGTCAACTATAGTTTAAAAATCATTTCAAGCCAAGAAAACATCAATTGGACTATGATTGGCAATAAAATAGTAGCAAAGGTCTAGCTACCTAAGTTTGCTGTCATAGGTTTCTAATATAAATTTCAAAACTTCATAAATAATTTTAAAAACCTCAAAACCTAGCAAACCATACCATTCAAGAAAGATATAGATGTATACTTTCGAATAAAAATAGTTTTAGATCAAGGAAATGGTGTTTAGCTTACGAAAATCAATAAAAAGTTACCATAGGTCCTACTACACTACTAGTACTGTCATTAAACTTCAAAAATTTGGTTCTCTCTATACAGAGTTCCAAATAGGGTGATCTTGCTGGCTATGAAAATCTTACGAGGTCTAGTTTATATCTATAGAATTTCACTACCATTGGATACCACTTGGCCTATGAGTGATAAGGAAACAAAATTAGACCATATGAGCAATGCATCTTACCATTTAACATATTTTCCCCAACTTTGAAAAATCAAAATAAACTTTCTAAAGTCCAAATTGGGTGCTTTTTTAGCTTTATGGAAAGCTCTAGATGAGCACTACATGTTAGCCAAATTTTATGAAAAAATTCACTCATTTGGTTAGATTTTGGTTCATCTTATAAATTGGTCACTTTTGGTGTTCCAAATGGTTCAAAATGGTGTCAAATTGCTTTCTAGATCACCTATGGCCCCTTGGGCATGTCCAAAATCACATTCATAGCCTAGGGAGACATGCCATGTGGTTCAAAACATCATGGAGCTCATTTTCACTATACCAGTTGCTATTATACACATGGAAATCACATCACATATGGTCTCTTTGGTGGCAAAATCATACATACTCTTTTATATGCTCCCAAAATCATTACATACATCATATTCATATACATTTAAGTGTGCTCAAGCATCTACATCATATATACATCTCATTGCTACAATTCTTGATATCAAAATGCATTTACAAGGCTCATTTCTCTATACATATGTTAAAGTCTTGCTTCTTATGCTTGTTAGCTCCCACGCCTTAACCCACTTGGCTCACCTAGACATGATTAGATATTAGAGAGAAGAGAATAAGATTTTAAGAATCCCAATAGCTCTTAGCCCTTTTAAACATATATAATGAACACATTTTCAAGTCAAAGAATGCATGCATGAAGATCAAGCTACTTGTAATCATACATAAAACAATTCTCATGTTCAAGAAGCTCATACATATCATACATTAGCTTTCAAGGGCATTGGTTTAGCCTCACCCCTTTTCTTTAGGACATTTGAACTTTCCTCACCTATTTTCAAGGGACTTTTAACTAACCCTCACTCTTCTTGAGACTTTTGCCTTTGTCTCACCCAATCTTGGGGACTTTTGGCTTTACCAAACCCATTCAAACCAAAACACATTCATAAGACACATTTGATGCACATAATGGTACCATGGTATGTAGAAAATAGCTATACACATTTCTCATAGCATAAACATACATACACACATCTAATGACAAAAAAACAACTAAAAATACATGAGAGAAAGGTTAAAGAGCTACCTTTGAAGAAAGAACACAAGCTTTCCTCTTAGTTATTCTTCCCCACTCAAGGTCACACACTTGCAAGTGGATGAAACTTGCTTCCTTTGGCCCAAACACATCAAGTAGGATAACATTATATCATGGAAACAAACTCTAGCATCACACACACACACTAAAGAAGCATACTTAGTTCTAAGACACCGTTATGGCTTCATAAGGGACTTAATGAAGCAACTAAGATAATTTTTTATATTGGCTCTATTTTCTCCCTTAATCTATGACTTTTGGCTCCATTTAGACTCTTGGGAGCCATCACACAATTATTTTGAGGAGCCTAGCTATATGTTGCTTCATTATATCATATTATGGAGCCTACACTTCCAACTCTCAATCCATGGCTTCTAAATTTTTCCTAAGGCTTCCTTTGATATTCTTCTATCATATTTGGTCTTAATCTAAGCTTAGAAAAATCTAAAACACTCCCTAGGTCCTTCATCTATGCTTGGCTGAGACATATGCTTTATTTTGGACCCATGGAGTTTTCTTTGTTTCCTTGAAGGAAGAGACACTTGTGAGGCTTCCTAGGGGTCTTAGGAACTTAATTAAACTCTTATATAAACTAGAACATCCTTGGATAAAATCAGATTTTACCATGAATCTTTGAATCCCTAACTTTGTTATCTTGAATCCTAATGCCTCTTCTTTGAGTTTAATTGTATAATCACATTCCTCACACTCTAAAATCTAAGTTTCTTTCTCAATTATGATTAGAATTAATTCCCTCTTACATGTTCTCTTCCAGGCCGAAACTCACACCATGCGGAATAAGAGAAGAAAAGCAAGAAAAGCTATGTACATGCCTTAATTCTTAGCCCTTTCAAGAGCTTTCTTTTATGCTTTAGCCTTTTCCTCGAAATTCTAATCTTCTCCCTTTGTACCAGACCCAGAACAGCCCCATATCATTCACCAAAGCCATAGAAAGAAAGGGAAGAAGAAGGGGAACAAAGTTACTAAAGGGAGAACTAAGAAAATCATTTGCTTTCCATACCTTTTCTTGAAAATTTTCTTCCTTTTCTTCCTCCCTCTTGTGCATCTCTATCTCCTGGTCTCTCTCTCAGTTTTGGGTAGAACAAAAGGTCATTTAGATGAAGGGAGGATGGCACACCCTTATAAGAAGCAAATGGAAAGGAATTTCTTCTTTAAAAATGCCATTTATGCCCTTTTACTTGGCTAGTTCACTTTAGGCTTATTTTAACTCCTTTTTTAGAACTGTCTTTTTCATCATAAAATTTAAGTCCTTTAACTTATAAAATGCCTTTGGAATCACTCAATTTGAATTTGAAACCTTCCTGAATGAAAAAGGTCAAAATTTGAGTCAATAGACATTCAAAAACATACACCAAAAGAGGTTTGAAGCAGTCCAAGAGTTCCTATGGTTTTTAAAGCCTCTGAGAACCCTGAACAAATTAATTTTTCCATTTAAAAATCTCTCCTATGAGTTTTTCAAAAAGTACTCATATTTATGAAAATGCCAATATGCTTTAGGCGATTTTATTGAACTACTATGGCTCTAATTTTTTAGCATTTTAGACCTTAGCTTTCCATTTTTTATTATTTAAAATTTTATCCAAACCAAATTTTGCCTCAACTCATTCATTTTAGTGGACTTGCTTTTCAAACTGACTTATTTTGGTATTTTTACAAAAAACCAAATGTTACATAACCCGAGAGACAATGTCAGTGCAATAACCTTGAGGAGCAACAAGCTAGTAAATGGGCCCCTCACACCTCTAATAGAGGTGCCATAAGAAAAAGAAGGTGACAGAGAACAACAGCCATTGTCAATCTAAAGCAAGAACACCACAAAAAAGGATGATAATTCCACATACACCAGACTCCTTCTATTCCCCAATCGAATTACACAGTCTAAGAAAATCATAGAAGCTGACTTGGATGGGCAAATTATTGTGATGTTCAAAAAAGTGGAAGTAAATATCCCTCTCTTAGAAGTAATCAAATAGATTCCAAAATATGTGAAGTTTCTCAAGGATTTGTGCACACATAAGAGGAAGTTGAAAGGGAATGAGAAAGTTAGCATGGGGAGAAATGTATCAACTTTGATTCAACTAGCTATACCCACTAAATGAAAAGATCCTAGCACATTCACCATTCCTTGCACAATAGGGAATATATATTTCAATAATGCTATGTTAGATTTAGGAGCTTCCATTACTGTAATGCCTAAGTTTATGTATTCCTCTTTGCAGATTGGAGAACTGAAACCTACAAGAATGGTGATTTAGTTAGCAAATAGAAGCATAGTCTACCCTATAGGAGTACTTGAAGATATTCTAGTAAAGGAAAAAGATTTAATTTTTTCCACTGATTTTTATGTTCTAAACATGGAGGATGATAATATACATGAACATGCACCACTGATTCTAGGTAGACCATTCTTGAAAACTGCTAAAATGATAATTAATGTGCATAATGGTACTTTATCAATGGAATTTGATGGTGATGTTGTTCGTTTTAACATTCTTGATGCTATGAAACACCCTTCAGAAGAATACTCCATGTTGCATGTAAATATGATAGACTCATTAGTTGCTGATGCTTTCATGGACATGGATACTGACATGGTTGAATTTATAGATGCAATTCAATATTTAAAATGTAGTGATGGACTTAATAAATGTACTACTTGTTCTAAAATTGATACATTTTTTAATTCTGATTCTGATTTTGCTTCTAATTTTCATCCTGATTCTGTCAATTTATTTGATACTATTTCTTCTGTTAAGAAAAATGAACAAGTAGAGGTTGCTGTACATTTAAATTCATAAAAATTAGTACCTTCCATACAGCAACCACCCACACTTGAACTTTCTTAGTTGCATCTAAATTGTCCGCTTATTTTAAAAAGCACCAAATTAATAAACTTAAGAGTGAGGCAAAATATTATGTTTAGGATAACCTTTACTTGTGGCGCATATGTAGTGACCAAATTATTAGGAGATGTGTTCTTGACTATGAGTTTGCATCTGTTTTGCAATTCTATCATACACTTTCATGTGATGGCCATTTTGGTCCTCAACATATTACTAGGAAGGTTTTAGATTCTAGACTATTCTGGCCTACCTTGTTTAGGGATGCGTATGCTTTCTGTAAGAACTATACACGATGCTAATAGATAGATAATATTTCTCATAAGAATGAGATGCCTCAACAACCATTGTTGTTCTGTGAGATATTTAATGTTTGGGGTATTGACTTCATGAGAACATTTCTTGTTTCTTTTGGTTTCACATATATTCTCTTAGATGTTGATTACGTTTCAAAGTGGGTGGAAGCAAAAGCTACTAAGACTAATGACTCTTCTGTGGTTGTGGACTTTGTTAGATCTCACATTTTTTGTAGGTTCAGTATACCTAAAGCAATAATCAATGATCAAGGCTTCCACTTTTGCAACAGAAACATGCAACCCCTCCTTCACAAGTATAGTATGCTTTATAAAGTAACCACCCCCTATCATCCATAAAGAACGATCAAGCAGAGGTTTCAAATAAAGAGATAAAACAAATTCTGGAGAAAATAGTGCAACCTAACAAAAAGGATTGGAATAAAAGATTGGAGGATGCACTATAGGCCTATCATATTGCCTATAAAACTCTTATAGGCATGTCACCCTATAGGTTATTTTTTGGTAAAGCATGTCACTTACCAGTTGAGGTTGAGCACATAACCTATTAGGTAGTAAAGAAGTGTAATATGGATCTATCTCAAGCTTATTCTCAAAGAAAATTGCAACTTCAAGAGCTTGAAGAAATTTGGTTGGAAGACTATAAAAACTCTAGAATTTACAAGGAGAAAACCATGGTTGTGTATGATAAGATGATTGATAGAAAAGAGCTTCATGTTAGTGAAAGAGTCTTCCTATACAATTCTAGCCTAAAGCTAATACTCGATCAATTATGTTCTAGATAAATTGGTCCATTTATGGTTACTCATGTTTTTTTTATGGTATAGTTGAGATTATGAATGAATTAACCAACAAGAGCTTCACGATAAATGGGCAAAGGCTTAAGCATTTTTATGAGGAATTTCAAAAGTAAACAGTGGAGGAGCTACATCTTTACAATGCTTCATACACTTGAACTACTCAGTTGTATTTCTTTCCCTCCTCTTTTCCTTTCTTGTCATCTTTTTAATTGATGAATTAGATTGTTGTTATATTGAGGACAATGTAAAAATTAAGTGTAGGAGGGAGAAATCACTCATTCTACTTTCTTTTTGGTTTTGTTTTTTGGAATTTCTTTTTTTTTTTTTTGTTTCTTGTGTTTCTTGCAATTTTTTTTTGTTTCTCTTAAAATAAAAGAAGTTGAAGCACTTTAAGTTTGGAAGTATTTCAATATGATTAGGAATCAATTTTTTTTAGAGTTCAAGTAAATTAACAATGAATTTGATTTCAATCAATTCATGTGGTAGTTTTAAACCCGTGAGGATTTTAGGCCTTCTATTGTTTCTTTCTTGTAAAAGCATTCGTCTATCATGATTTTCACTTTAGCACTTGTTTTAATTCTTAATTGAAACTATATTTGCACAAGCATTAATAAAGATGATTAAGGCATTTTTTCTTCTTTTCTTTTGTTCTAGACAAAGCCAAATAGCTATCCCACCTATGTTTTATCTTTTGTTTTTGTTCCCTTTTTTAGCCTTTTATGTTTTCTTTTTTTTTACCCCTTTAGCCATGAAAAAAAATATTTCCCACATTATTTAGGATACTTTTGATTATTAAGAGTATTATATCTTAATAGGGTGGATAGATGTGTAGTTTATGCTAATTTTGAGCTAATTAACTTGTTCACTTTAGAGATGTTAAAAAAAAAGGCAGAAGAGAAGAAAATCTTAAAAAAAAAAGATAGAGAGAGAAAAGAAAAAGAAAAAAAAATAAATGGTAAAAAAAATGAATGAAAAAAATTTGAGAAAAGAAAATCACTTTGATTTTCGTTGAATTTTTCATTGAGCATGTATTGATTTATGGCAAATAAAACCTTGAGATGCACATTTATTCCATCTTATTTTTTTTATTTCTCTTGATGATTTTAAGTGTCCATTTTGTGTCTCTTAGTTCTTTTTGTTTACCATTTGTTTCATACCTTAGCCCTATTACAACCTTGAATAAAAGTCATTTTGATTTATGTGTTGCTTGTGACTTAGTTAGTGGAGATTGAGAAGATATACAAGCCTATGATAGTGTTGTTGTGAAAGGTTGAATTTGAGAGAAACGTTTAACCTAAACACTTGAGAGAATTAAAAGTAAACACATAAACAGTGAAGAGCTACCACTTTGATTTATTTTTTTTATCAGTTGGAATTGCCATGCTATTTGTTCTTCCTCAATTAGAAAGAAATATTACTTTTTACTATTGAATATCTAAAAAAGTTGAATTATGTTTAGCTTGGTAGTTTTACATTTTGGTTTTGTTTCCTTTTTTATTTTTTGTGTTTTGCTCAGGAGTGCAAAAGCCTAAGTGTAGGAGAATTTGATATTTCAATATTATTATATTTTATATTCCTTATATCTAGTCTTAATAATAGATTATTATGGGTAATTTGATGATTTTGGGCTTATTTTATACTAAGTGGACTTAATTTAGATTAATGGACTTTAAATGCATTTTTATTATATTTATCCAATGAAGGCCTAATTATTTTTTAATTGTATTTTATAGGATAGAAGATTCCTAAAAAGATTGGGTTAAAAGACTTCCACAAGAATTTGGATATTATCTTATTAAGTCACTAAAGGATTTGGATATTACTTTAAAATTTACTTTAAGATTAGTATTAGATTTCTTATAAGAAAAGGCAACTTCACCTATTTAAGAAGGAGAAGACGTCAACACACACATTTTATCTTCTCTACTTCTTATTTTTGTTTTCATCTTCTTCCATAGCTTACTAATTTTCTCAGTGATCAATCCAGAATCTAAACTTGATAAGGAACTTGAGCCCATATTTATATAAAACTCTGATTTGAAATTTGATTTCAAAATGTATTTCATTTTTATTCTTTTTTATTTTTGTGTAATTATTACCATTTTGGTTAGATGATTCTTGTTGCATAAATTTTGATTCATCTGATCTATCTGAGAACATGTTTTGATTTAATCAATTGATTAATCAAATAAATTCATTATGAACCACATTAAGATTCTACGTGTGTCTCTCGTCAAGTGCAAAACAATTTAGCTCCTTATTGTTGATAGAAGCACGGTTGCATTTTGATTAGCAATACAAACCAATTAAAATCCTGTACGATAGCTTATGAACATTAATTGAAATAACCAGAGAATTAAAAATTAAACCAGAGGTATTTTTAGGTGACAAGGATAAGGAACTATTAGAGGAAGAATTTTGGATTGGTTACGTATTATTCTAATTAAATTTCATTTTATAATGTTTTGTTAATCAATTTACTATTCAGTTTAATTAGTGTAATTTTATATTTAAACCCCCAATTATTGTAATTTTATATTTTTATATTCTAAACTAATTGATTTGATTAATAGCTCCTTAGGAGATGATCTAGTAGGTATTATACTACAAACCAATAAAAATTTACTACTCTTGGTCAGTTCGACAACTACAAGTGAACAGTAAATTTCTTTACTAGGCAACCACAAAGAAGACTTAATTCCATGATCCTAGATATCATGAAGAAAGAGATAAGTAAATTACTTTCAACTAGTATTATTTATCCTATATCTGGTAGCAAATGGGTGCGTAGAATGCAAGTAGTCCCTAAGAAGACTGGTATCACAATGGTGCCCAATGAGAAGAATGAGCTTATCCCTATGAGAGTTCAAAATAGTTAGAGAGTTTGCATTGATTACAAAATGCTAAATCAAATCACTAGAAAGAACTACTTTCCTCTTCCTTTCATAAATCAAATGTTAGAGAGATTGGTAGCCAAATCTCATTACCATTTCTTAGATAGTTTTTCTAGTTATTTTCAAATTCATATTACGCTAGAAGACCAGGAAAAGACTACATTTACCTGCCCATTTAGTACCTTTACATATAGGAGGATGCCGTTTGGACTTTATAACACTCCAGTTACATTCCAGTAATGTATGGTAAGCATCTTTTTTATTTCCTTGAACATTGTATGAAGGTTTTTATAGAGGACTTTACTATTTATGGCACCTTTTTTTATGATTGTTTAATGAGTTTATGAATGGTTTTCAAAAGATGCATTGAGAAAAATCTAGTTTTAAATTTTGAAAAATGTCATTTTATGGTAGAGCAAGGAATTGTTTTAGACCATGTGGTTTTCAAAAATAGAATTGAAGTTGATAGAGTTAAAGTAGATGTCACTACTTCTTTACCTTACCCCACCTGTGTGCAAGAAGTGCATTCTTTTCTTCACCATGTAGGTTTTTACAAGTGATGCATCAAGAACTTTAGCAAGATTTCTCTACCATTATCTAAACTTCTTCAAAAGGATGCAAATTTTAATTTTAATAAGTCATACAAATTAATATTTGATGAGTTGAAGAGAAGGCTAACCACCACACATATCATCTAACCTCCTAATTGGGAATTCCCATTTGAACTGATGTGTGATGCATCCAACTTTGCTGTGGGTGCAATTCTTTTCTAAAGAATAGACAGGAAGTCTCATGTGATCTCTTATATGTCCTGCACTTTAAATAAAGCTCAGGCTAATTATACAACTACTGAAAAGAAGCTTTTAGCTATTATTTTTGTTTTAGATAAGTTTCATTCTTATTTGCTTGGTTCTAAAGTTATTGTTTATTCTGATCATACAGCTTTAAAGTTCCTACTCAAGAAGCTTGATATGAAACCGAGACTTATCAAGTGGATGTTGCTCCTACAAGAATTTGACATAGAAATCAAAGATAAGAATATAGTAAAACATCTTGTGGCTGATCATTTGAGTAGAATACCTTGTTCTTCAGATTCATTGGCTATCAGAGATAGTTTTCCAGATAAGCAGTTGTACTCATTACATGATAAAGATCCCTAGTATGCAGATATGGTAAATTTCTTAGTTGCTTTTGGATTATCTACTTATTTTCAAAAGCTCCAAATTAACAAACTTAAGAATAAGGCAAAATATTATGTCTGGGATGACCCTTACTTGTGGTGCATGTGTAGTGACCAGATACTTAGGAAATGTGTTATTGACCATGAGTTTACGTCTGTTTTGTATTTTGTCATACACTTACATGTGGTAGTTATTTTGGGCCTCATTGTACTGCAAGGAAGGTTTTAGATTCTAGACTATTATGGCCTACCTTATTTAAGGATGCATATGCTTTTTGTAAGAACGTACACGATGCCAACAGATAAGTAATATTTCTCGTAAGAATGAAATGCCTCAACACCATTGTTGTTCTGTGAGATATTTGATGTTTGAGGCATTGACTTTATGAGACAATTTCTTGTTTCTTTTGGTTTCACGTATATTCTTTTAGCTGTTGATTATGTTTCAAAGTGGGTGGAAGCAAAAGCCACGAAAACTAATAATTCTTCTATTGTAGTGGACTTTGTTAGATCTGATATTTTTTGCAAGTTTGATATACCTAGAGCAATTGTTAGTGACCAAGGCTCCCACTTTAATAACAAAAACATGCAAGCCATCCGTCGTAAGTATGGTGTGCTCCATAAAGTAGTCACCCCAACTATCCACAAACAAATGGTTAAGTAGAGGTTTCAAATAGAGAAATAAAACAAATTCTGGAGAAAACAATGCAACCTAACAGAAAGGATTGAAATAAAAGATTAGAGGATGCATTATAGGCTCACCATACTGCCTATAAAACTCCTATAGACATGTCACCCTATAGGTTGCTTTTTGGTAAAGCATGTCACTTACCAGTTGAGATTGAGCATAAAGCCTATTGGGCAATAAAGAAGTGTAATATGGATTTATCTCAAGTCAGTTCTCAAATAAAATTGCAACTTCAAGAACTTGAACAGATTCAATTGGAAGCCTATGAAAACTTTAGAATTTACAAGCAGAAAATGTAACACCATACTCTTTTAGCCTATCATTTCCATTTCATGAGCTTGGCTTCACACCATTACATGGAAAAAGATATATTTATTCTCATTTAATTGTGTTACGTAAGACTTTTAAAACTCATCTTATGCTCCATCGGCCACATGAACTTATTAATATCATTCTCTACCTATAATACATCCATACAAGTCATAAAACATCATAAAACATCTCATACATCTTGCATTGGAAGCCATGCATTAGCAAATTCAAGGTTTGGTCTCGAGTTCACTTTTCAGATTTCTTATATGAATTTTCAAAATTCATAACAAATTCTAGAAAAATTGAAATCATGCATATGATAGCTTTCTAGAAAGCTATGGATGTTAACTAAAGAATAAAAATAGTTCTAGACCAATGCAATAGCATTTAGGATATGGAAATTGATAGAACAATAGCCAAGGTCAGGCTACATTACTAGTACTGTCATACAACTTCAAAAAGTTAGTTCTCTCTCTATAAAGCTCCAAATGAGGTAATCTCAGTGGCTTCAAAATTTTATGATGTATAATTTATAACTGCACACTTTCTTGAGTATTGGACTTCATTTGACCTACTTGTGATATAGAAACATAAACTAATCATATGAATAGTGCTACTACTATATTAGCAAAAAAATTTCAACTTTGAAAAATCATAATAAATTCTCTAGAGCTCTAAATTGGGTGTTCTTTAGCAGTGAAAAGCTTTAGACTAGACCTATATTCATGCCAAATTTCATGGGAAAATTCATCCATTTAGCCAATTTGGGGTTCAGCTTACCATTTGGTCACTTTTTAAGATTCATTATGATTCAATAAGGTGTCAAATTGCATTCTTAACCATCCATAGCCACTTGGGCATGTCCAAAACCACATTCACAGCCTAGGGAGACATGTCAGTTAGTTCAAAATATCATGGAGCTCATTCTTACCATGCTACATGCAATTATACACATGGAAGTCATAACACATAAAGCCCTTTTAGTGGCAAAATCATACATACTCATTCATATAATTCCAAAATCATTACATATATCATATTTACATACATTTAAGTGTGTTCAAGTATCTACATCCCATACATATCCCACAGTTACACCATTTGACATCCATATGACCACAAAATGACTAAATAACAAAATCTTTGTCAAAGTCTTGGTCTTCAAGGTTGTTAGCCTTTATTTCTTAGACCACTTGGCCCACCTAGACATGTTTAGACATTGGAGAGGGAAAAGTGAGATTCTAAGAATCCCCATAGCTCTTAACACTTTCAAATATATATAATGGACACATTTTCAAGTCAAAAAATGCATGCACAAAGATCAAGCTACTAGTAACCATACGTAAGACAATTTTCATCTTCAAGAAACTCATACAAATCATACATTGGCTCTCAAGGGCACTGGTTTAACCTCACCTCTTTCTTTTAGAACTTTTAGACTTGCCTCACCCATTTTTAAAAGACTTTTAATTAAGCCTCACTCTTCTTGAGACTTTTGGCTTTGTCTCACACAATCCTGAGGACTTTTAGCTCATCATTACCCTTGCTAAGAGACTTTTGGATTTACTAAATCCATTCAAGCCACAATGCATCCATAAAACATATTTCAAGAACATCATGGTACCATAGCATGTAAGTAATAGCTTGAAACATTTCTCATGGCATAAACATACATACACATATCCAAAGACAAGAAAATATCTAAAAATGTATGAGAGAAAGGTTACCTAATTACATTATTAAAATAAGCTCTAGCATCACATACACTCAAGGAAAGCTTACTTTCTCATATGGCTCAATTATGGTTTCATATAAGACCTAAGGAAGCAACTATGGGAATTCATAATCTTAGCTCCATTTTCTCCTTCAATCTATGACTTTTGACTCTATTTAGACTCTTTGGAGCCATCACATATTTATTTTAAGGAGCCTAGCTACAAGTTGCTTCTTCATGTCTCATTATGGAATCTACACCTCCATCTTATATTCTAGGCTTTCTAAATTTTTCCTAAGGCTTCCTTTGATGTTGTTCCATCATATCTAGTCCATTCTAGGCTTAGAAAAATTTAAAACTCTCCCTAGGTGCTTCATCTATGTTTGGCCAAGACATGCTTCTAATTTGCAGTCCATGGACTTTGCTTTGTTTTCTTGAAGAGGATGACACTTGGGAGGCTTCCTAGATGTCTTAGGAACTCATTCCCACTCTTAACCATCTTGAATTACTACTAGGAAGCTTCATCTTGGCCTAGGTGCAAGTGAATCCCTAGCTTTGCTATCTTGAAACCTAATGCCTCTTCTTTGAATTTAATTGCATAATCTCATTTCATACACTCTAAAACCTAAGTTTCTTGCTTGGTTATGGTTAGAAATTATTCCTTAATACCTACTTTTAAAGTGGTCGAACATACTCAAGAAGAAACAAAGAAGAGAAAGCAAGAAAAGCAATGATATTTACCTTGATTCCTTAGCCTCTTCAAGAGCTCTTCCCTTTGTTATAGGCTTCTCTTTGAAATTCTACTCTCCTCCCTCTAAACTAGACCCAAAATAGCCCCACATCATTCACCAAAACTATACAAAGAGAAATGAGAAGGAAGAGAACAAAGTTAAAGACGGAAGAAGCTTGAAATTTCCATGATTACCTTTTTCCTTAGCTTTCCTGCTTCTTCTTCCCCTTGTCTTGTGCATTATTCTAAGGTAGAATTCTCCTCTACTTAGATAAAACTAAAGTCGGCTAAATGGGAGAGGAGGGAAGGGATGTGCTTTATGAAAGATGAAAAGTCATTTAAAGCACTTTTTAACTTTGCGTTTTAGTCCCTTTCCTTGATTCTTTTTATTTAAGCTCAATTCAACTCCTTTTCAAAATCTATCTTTTCCATCACAATATTTAGGCTCTCAAACTTATAAATTGGCTTTGGTTTCACTCAAAAAGTATTCTAAACCATTCTAAACCATCAGGTCAAAGTTTTAGTCAACTAACGATCGAAATCATTCACTGTAGGGGTTTTAACTGTTCTAGGGATTCTCATAGTTTTCAGGGCTTCTAAGAGTCCAAGAAAGCTCAAATTTTTCATTTAAAAGACCTCCTGTGAGCTTTCCAAAATTGCCAAAAATTACAAAATACCCTAACTTTCTTTCACAAACTTTTCTAGCTCATTTGGCTTAGGTTTTTAGGTTACTCAAACCTTAATTCTTCATTTTCTATTATTTAGAATTTTATCATAATTTTATTTGACTTCAACTCATTCATTTTAGAGGACTTACTTTTATAATTGACTCATTTTAAATGTTTTAACTTAAATCGGATGTTATATTTCTCCCCTTTTTAAATAAAATTTCGTCCTCAAAATTTAAACACATACATCATAGAAATAGCTCTGGATACTTATTTCTCATCTCTTCTTCTAATTCCTAGGTAGCTTCTTCAAGAGATAGTCTCTTCCAAACCACTTTCACTAGCGGTATTGCCTTGTTCCTTAACTACTTTAGCTTAACATCCACAATCTGATTTGGTGATACTATATAAGAGAGATTGTCTTGCAACTACACATTTTCATATTCTATGACATGTGAGGGGTTGGGATGGTACTTTTTAAGCTAAGATACATGGAAGACATCATGGATTTGGCTTAGGTTCAGGGGAAGGGCAAGTCTATAGGACACAGGTCTAACTTTATCAAGAATTTGGAATGGACCCATGTACTTTGGATTGAGCTTTTTACTCTATAACTGGAGACACTTTAACAAAGACATGGTCTCTAACCTCCAGCTTTAATGGCCTCCTCCTTCTATCTACATAACTCTTCTGTCTACTTTGGGTCATTAAGAGTTTCTTTCTTATGGTCTCTATTTGTCTAGAGGTCTGGTCCATTAAATTTGGGCCTATGAGGCTCTTCTCTCTTAGCTCAATCCAACATACTGGAGACCTACACTTTCTCTCATACAATGCCTCATACGATGCCATCCAAATACTTGATTGATAACTGTTATTATAAGTAAACTTTGCTAAAGGCAAATATGTGTCCCAATTACCCTTTAGCTCTAAAACACATGCCCTCAATATTTCTTCTAGGGTTTAGATAGTCCTTTCCTTTTGACCATCTGTCTGAGGGTGATAGGCTGTGCTAAATCTCAATCTGGTTCTTAGGGCATCTTGTAATGATCTCTAGAAATTCAAAATGAATCTAGAATTTCTATCTGATACAATGCTCCTAAGTATACTGTGTAACATCACTATCTCCCTAATGTACAACTGGGCTAACTTATCTAGGGTGTAAATGGCTTTTATAGCCAAGAAATATGCTGACTTCATTAATCTATCCACTATCACCCATATGACATCATGCCCTGATGATGTTCTGGGTAAACCCAAGACAAAATCTATAGTTATGCTATCTTACTTCCACTCAGGGATATCTAGGGGTTGAAGTAACCCAACTGGCTTCTGATGTTCTATCTTGACTTTTTGACATACTAGACACTAGAAAACATACTCTGCTATGTCTATTTTCATCTCAAGCCACTAAAACAGTTTCTTCAAATCATGATACATTTTGTTACTTCTTAGATGAATAGTGTACTAACTCTTATGTGCTTCTTATAATATTCTTTCTTTTACCATTGAATTTTTAGGCACATACAGCCTATTTCTGTATCATATTATCCTATCCTTAGACAGACTAAAGTCTAGAGTGTTATCCTAGGATATCTAGGTTCTTATATTTCTTACATGTTCATCTCCTTACTAAGTATCTCTAATCTAACTCCTCAGGTTACTCTTTATCCGAGTTTCACTCATTAATTTCCCTAAATGCACCTGACATGAGAGATTCATATTCATGAATCTCTCGATAAGTTTTTGCTCCCTAATCAGCATGTAGGCCATGTGTATGGATTTCCTACTCAATGCATCTACAACCACATTAGCCTTACCTGGATGGTATCTTAGGGTGAAATCATAATCTTTAAAGAACTCTAACCATATCCTTTGCCTCATATTCAACTCTTTTGCTTAAAAAGATACTTAAGGTTTTTGTAGTCATTATAAATTTCTATGGCAGCTCTATACAGGTAGTGCCTCCATATATTAAGTGCAAATACTACTGTTGCTAGCTCTAAAGCATGTGTGGGATAGTTTTCCTCATGATGCTTCAACTATCTAGAAGCATAAGCTACCACTCTACCTCCCTGTATAAGTACACATCCTAACCCTTTCTTTAAGGCATCACTATAGACTATAAAAGTCTCTTTAGGGTCAGGAAGCACTAAAACTAGGGTTGTTGTTAACCTATGCTTCAACTCTTGAAAACTCATCTCACACTTCTCATCCCACACAAAAAATATGTTATTTCTAATGAGCCTAGTCAGTGGCATCGCTATTTGAGAAAAGCCCTGAATAAACCTCCTATAGTAACTTGCTAAACCTAGGAAGCTTTTGATCTCTGTCATTGCCCAAGGTCTCTCCCACTATAGCACTACCTCTACCTTATAGGAATCTACTGCGACCCCTACATTGGAGATCACATGGCCTAGGAATTGTACCTCAATAAGCCAAAACTCACATTTACTAAGTTTAACATATAACTATTTTTCTCTCAAGGTCTCTAAGGTTAATCTCAAGTGCTGCTCATTCTTTTCTCTACTCTTTGAACATATGAGAATGTCATCTATGAAGACAACTGCAAATCTATATAGATATGGCCTAAACACCCTGCTCATATAGTCAATGAATGCCACAAGTCCATTCATCAACCCGAAGGGCATAACTAGAAACTCAAAGTGCCCATATCTTATTCTAAAAGCTGTCTTAGGAATATCCTTAACCTTGATCCTGAGCTGGTAATATCTTGACTTGAGGTCTATCTTGGAGAACACTAATGCTCCTACTAGCTAATCTAAGAGGTCATATATCTTAGGAAGAGGGTACTTGTTCTTAATGATAAGCTTATTGAGCTTCCTATAATCTATACACAGTCTAAAGCTCCCGTCCTTTTTCTTTACAAATAGGATTGGTGCTTCCCACTGCGACACTCTGGGTGTAATAAAACCCTTCTTTAAAAGCTCTTCTATCTGTTTCTTTAACTCTACTAGCTCGGTAGGAGCCATCTTATATAGGGCCTTAAACACTGAACCCGCCCCAAGTACAATGTCTATAACAAACTTAACTTCTCTATCTGGGGGTAGTCTGTTAATTTTCTTAGGAACAACCTTTAGGAACTCTCTCACTATAGGGATCTCATCTATACCCTCTTCCACCTTAGCTTGAACTAAGGAAAACTAAAAACCCCAGACAACCATGCTCCAGAGGCCTCTCAGCCTGGGAGGTAGTCATAAAAGCTAGTTCAGTCCTAATACTAGGCACAATTCTACATTCAGGTAACAAAATACACATGTGATAGCAACCAAGTATGGCATTATTGGTAGACATCCAGTTCATAACCAATAATTAGGTTAATATCAATAAAAGGCATGCATATCAAATCAAGTGTGGTAAAGCAGTGATTAAACTAGACTACATAATTTAAACAAGCATGGAAGGTAATGGCTTTATTTCCTATGGGGGTGGATACATATAAATTATATGTGATATATGTATACTCAAACCCAATCTCCTAGCACAGTCATAGGATATAAAAGAGTAGCTAGCACCCAAATCAAATAATGCATATACAAAACAATCATTAATCTTAATAGTACCTTGAATCAAACTTAGGGATTGGCTAGTCTCCTACTATGTCAGGATGAAAACTCCACCCTGGGTCTGTGGTCTGGGTGCAAGAGTTATCTCCTTCTGTTGTGCAGGCTGTGTGCAATCTCTAGCTATGTGCCCCAACCTACCATATCTATAATACATGTTCTGCCCCGCATAACATGGTTTGCCTCCATGGTTCCTACCACACTGACTATAGACTGCTGGAGTGGAATTGCCTTTACTGGATAAGGCTGATCTCTTCTTACCCTTGCTTCTTCTGTTCTACTTACCTCTGCCACCCCTTTTACTGCTACTAGTGGCATGTGTCTCTTCTCAGGGTCTCTTACTCTCAAGAAGAGGAGGTCTGGCACTAGGGAATATCTGTATCATCCTCAGGTTCACCTCTATGACTTTGCAGATCTTAACTAAGGCATTAAAGTCCTTAATCCTCTGTGGCACCACCCTGTCTTTGATCTCAGGTAGCAGTCCCTTCTCTAGCTTGTCTGCTTTCCATCTCTCATCATCATGCTTTTGAAGGTAAGAAGAATATCAGGAGAGCTCTACAAACTTCACCACATACTGATCCACTGACATCCACTCTGTCTATCTCAAGAGTACAAACTCTAACTCCTTCTGATATCATATGAAACTGAGGAAGTACTTCTCATAAAAGGCTTGTAAGAATGTCTTCCAAGTGATCAGGAGGTTCCTTGACTTCAATATCAGTTCAATGCTTCTCCACCAGTAGTCAACTTCTTTTTCTAATTGGAAAATGGCCATCATGGCCTTAAGCTCAGACATGTACTCTATCACCCCTAAAGATCTTCTCTAACTGTATAATCCAAACTTTTGCTTTCTCTGTATTCAATTCCCCATCAAAGGTGGGAGGCCTAAATTTCCTGAACTATGCAATAACTTGCCTTGTGGAAGGCTGCTCTAAGGCAAGAGGTGTCTAAGCTGGTGGAGTTTATGAGGTATATGGGTGCTGGCTTGAGGGCACTACCTTTGAATCCTCTAGACAGTTTGAGTGCTATGGCAAAGGAAAAGTAGGCCTCTCACTATCTCTGTGAGCAAACCATTCTTGTAACTGCATAATCATGACTTGTTGTTAATTTAGGCGAGTCATGATAGCCTGCAAGGCTCTCTCCATAGGATTATTAGGCTTTGCTCTAGCCTTTCTGAGCTCTGTGATAATTGCTAATTTTCATGTACTTTATTCCCGTTAATTTTGGCACTTTAATAATTTAATATGACTTATTGCATTTTATTAGATGATAATTGAATTTAATGGCAATTTTCTGTACTTTAGGAATTAAATTGCAAAATGATTGATTTTAATGCACACATTTATCTTAAACAATTTTGTGAATATTCCTATTTGATTTTTCCTACACTTTTGTGTAGAATTTCAATGGGCAATTAAAGCTTGAATGGTAAATTGATTTGGAGAAGGGATGAGCTTCAAGTGTACATGTGTGCAACTAGAGAGAAGGCTTCATTTACTATGATAATCATAAGAAAACACATAACACTCTTCTCTCAAGTTCATCCAGGTTCTTTAATCACATATGCTATTCTGACGTGGAGGAAAACATAAGAAAACACAAGACTCACATGCACAGCAGCAAAATTAAAAAGCATGAAAAATATATGAATTTTGCTATGGGTTTGGAGAAAGGAGAAAGAGCAACAAAGCCACACATCCAGGTCACTTACATGACTCTATACATAAACGCACACATATTAACTCACGTGGCTGGAACAAAGAAGAGACAACACAATGAATGGAACTGCATGAAGAAAAGCTATGAGTTTTAAAGTGGCTGGAACAAACGTTAAGCAACATGAGAGAAGAAGAAAACTTGAGCTTGAGTCCTACGTGGAAAGGAGTAGCTACATGTGAGAAAACACAAAAAGAAAAAAAACATGAGTAAAAATGAAGAAGCTAGAGCTAAGTTAAATGAAGGGAGCTGCATGAAGTAAAACATGAAGAAGCTGGAATTTTTGGAGAAGCTCTATAACGTGAAAAGCAACGTGATGTTTAAGAAGAAGGAAGCCACGAGTTTTGGAGGGTCTAGGAGTGAGGAAGACCACGTTTTATGCACACAAGGGTTTAGTTTCACGAAGTAACTCACAAATGAAGCCACAGGATCTAAGAAGAAGAGACATAAGCAGAACAAAGAGGGAGATAGGCTGAAGTTTAAATGAAGAAAGGACCCATGAAGAAATGAGCTGAACGAAGAAGAAGCTACAAGAGATGAAGCCATATTCTGAATTTGAAGAAACCAAGAAGCATGGGCTGAATGCATGAGCTAAATCGACGTAGGAAGCTTAGGCAAAACCATTATGCACACGTGAAAAGAAGGCAGCTCACATGAAAGAGATTATTATATTTACTTTGGGGCCCACACATTTTCATGTGTTTTGGCTGAGAATTCAAGAAGTGGAAAACCCACACTTATACGTATCAAGAAGAAAAAAAGCTACGGTTTAGTGAGGAAAAAAAAGTGAGCTGAATGAAAGGCAAAACTTGGGGCTGACGTGAAGAATATGAAGCTAAATCATGTGAGAAACTCAGGCTGGAGATGAAAGAAGCTAACGTGGGCTCCTGCGTTGAATGATTTAGAAAGTTAAAGTGGAGTATGAAGCAACGTTATAATAAAAGAAGAGAAAGGCTCGAGCGTAATTTGTGAAAGGCAGAACACGTGAGAGAAGAGGCTGGAATAAAGAAAAATGCAGCACATGAATCATTAAAAAAAAAAGCAAAGGGGAAGTACGTGATAAAAGGCTAAAGCTGAGGGGCAGAAACATTCACGCATCCATCGTATCACACATTCCATCCAGAACCCATCGTCCATTCACGCCCCTTCGTCCAACAGCCATCCACCACGCCATTCCATTCATTTCATCCTTCCATCTCCATCAAATGAAGCTCTAATTTCCCTTGTGGCTAGCTAGGAGGAAGACCCTTGGTGCAAGCTTGAATCCATGGAGAAAAAACATAGAATTTTGGCTAAGACTTTTTCAATTTCTTACACTTTTTCTCTTTCATGTATTATCTTGGTTAACTTGTATTTGATGGGAAAATTGTGTAATTGTAATTAGTGGCTGGTTAGACACTGATTAGAAAACCTTTTGTTGATTAATTGATTGAATTGAACACTGAATTTTGTATTTTCTTCTAATTTCCCATGTATGCCATGAAGGTGTTCGATGAAATGCATGAGTGAAATTATGTGCTTAATTATTTGATTTGAGAATTTCTTGGTGTTTGGTTGGTTAATTAAACATCCTAAAGTGTTAATTCAAAGGCTAATTGATCAATTAATTAATTAAATTGAGTGTTCATTGATCCTAAAACAAGAATTAGCAATTTGATGCAGAATTGAGGTTTTAATTCAACATTAAATTGTTAATTTCATGATTCTTGTATGATAACTCAAGATACAATTGCCATGAACACAATTAGGGACTCTTAGACTAGAATAATCACAATTGAATTAGGATAAGGATAGTGGATAACAAGGGATGAATCTAAAGCTAGTCACAAGTCCATCATTCAACCATAACTTATATCATTAGGTAGCAATTAGGAATTTTAATTTGATTTTATTTCAATTAGTTTAAGTCAATCAAACCCCCCTTAGTTAGGAAATTTTTAAAATCTTTTAACACTTAGAAAATCCCATTAAACATTTAACTCCATTTCCAAGGGAGATGACCTAAGTTGTGCCACTAGCTATATATTAATTCAACCTAGTTTTATTTTGAAGGTTGTGCGACATGACCTAGAATGCTATCCTAGAATGCCTGAACCATAGCTTTGATACCAAAAATTTAACACCATACTCTTTTAGCCTATCATTTCCATTTCAATAGCTTGGCTTCACACCATCACATGGAAAAAGATATATTTATTCTCATTTAATCACATTACGTAAGACTTTCAAAATTCATCTTATGCTCTATGGGTCACATGAATTCATTAATATCATTCTCTACCCATAACACATCCATACAAGTCATAAACATCATAAAACATCTCATACATCTCAGGTTGGAAGCCATGCATAAGAAAATTCAAAGTTTGGTCTCGGGTTCACTTTCCAGATTTCTGATATGCCATTTGAAAATTCATAACTAATTCTAAAAAATTTCAAATTATGTATATATAGCTTTTTGAAAAGCTGTAGATATTAACTAAAGAGTAAAAATAGTTCTAGACTAATGCAGCAGCATTTAACCCACAAAAATTGATGGAATAATACCCAAGGTCAAGCTGCATTACTAGTACTATCATGCAATTTCAAAAATTTGGTTCTCTCCCTACAGATCTCCAAATGAGATGATCTTGGTGGCTATGGAAAGCTTATGATGTCTCATTTATGATTATAAACTTTCATGAGCATTAAACTTCATTTGGCCCACTTATAACATAGAAATATAAACTAATCATATGAACAGTATTGCTACCATATTAGCAGAATTTTCCAACTTTAAAACTAATAATAAATTCTCTAGAGCTCTAAATTTGATGCTCTTTAATTCTATGAAAAGTTCTAGATGATACCTATATTCATGCCAAATTTTATGAGAAAATTCGTCTATTTAATCAGTTTAGGGTTCAACTCACCATTTGGTCACTTTTTGAGGTTCATTATGGTTCAGCAAGGTGTCAAATTGCTTTCTTAACCATCCATAGCCACTTGTGTAACACCATAATTTCTAGCTCATTTCATGCCTTTAGATATCTCATTTCCAAGAATCATACAAGCTTTCAAGGAAAAAGGCAATAGAAATAATGATTATTTTTGTGTTGCGTCATATAAAAAAAATTTATTCAGTGTCATGTGGACCATGTGAGCTCATACAATACATTCCCCTATTTAATTACATGAATATTACTCATCTGCATCATGAAAAATGGCCTACAACTCATGGAACTCGAAGGGAAGCTCAAAATATACAGGTATATTTGAGGGCAGATTTTTCCACTTTTCTGTCACAACTTTGGAAAATCATAACTAATTCTAGAAAAATCAAAATTATGCATTCTTAGCCATTATGGAAAGCTACACTGTCTATTTCATGCTAAAAATATTTTTAGACCATAACATCTATCACAGAAGGAGTTTGGCATTCAAAAAAGTTCAGAGGTCAGGCTATCTACTAGTGTTATCACAAAATTCTACAGCAAACTTCAAAAATGTCCAATTAATTCCAAACAAATCCAATCCATGTAAATGATACCAATCTAAAAATATATAGATGTTAGCTAGAGGGAAAAAATAGCTCCAAACTAGTTCAAGCACGCCCAAACCTCGGAACTCAATCAAACAGTAACTGAGATCAGGTGGGGTTCCTAATACTGGACAGATTCTTTAAAAACTCATATCTCCCTCTGTAGACATCCAAATGAGGTTCTTCTAGTTGGCACAAGTCGCTAAAAATGTCTAGTTTATCTAAAAAAAAATTCATAGAAATTGGACATCATTTGAGCCCTATGTGACAGATTTCATTTTCGGACCTGAGTGAACAATGACATGACCAAAACCAAAAAATTTACCAACTTTGAAAATTCATCAAATATTCTGTAGACCTCTAAAAATTATGGTCTTTATCTTTCCAAAAATCTCTCAACAATCTCTAATTGCATGCCAAATCTCAGATCAAGAAGAGCTCATTTGGATAAAAAATGACATAGGATTCTAAATGAGTGAATTTTGGCTCCATATGGGATACCAAAATGTCCAAATGGCTTTCCTTGGGGTTTGGCACCTCTTGGGCAAGTCTAAAAGTATAATTAGGACTTGTGTGAGCTGCCCAAATGTTCCCAACTCTCATGCCTCTCATTTTGGCTATCTCACCCACATTTATGCACATTTCCATAGCATCATTCAAGAGGCTCCATTAACATAACAAGCTCATTTTACATTCTAGTATTCACATGCCATAATTTGTCACTTATACATGATACATTGATAAACATGTATTTTTATCTATTTTATTTTCCTAAATTTGGGCATTTTAATAATAAAATATGACTTTAGGGGTTTAATTAGATGGAATTTTGTTTTAGTAGCCATTCTCTGCACTTTATGAATTAATTGGCAAAATAATTGATTTTAAATGCATAAATCATTTTAAATGAATTTTGTGAATTTTTCTATTTCATCTCTTCCATTCTTTTTGTGCAAATTTTTCAATTGGCAATTGGAGCTTGAATGGAGTTGGTTTGGAGAAGAGGTGGCATGCATGGGTTATGGGAGGACAGAATGAATTACATTCGAAGAGTAGCATGAAGAGTGTAAGGTTGTAGGAGGAAATAGATTTAAACAAAGCCATGTGATTAAGAAGAGCTAAGCATAGAAGAGATGAGAGTTTCATGTGGAAACAAATGAAGAGAAGCAAAACAGAGCATGGAAGAAGGAAAAGCTAAGGTGAGAAAAATGCAAAAGAAGAGCCATGAATGTAGAGGCAGCAGCGAAGATAAGAGAAGAAGTAGAATGAAGAAGCTTGTGAGCAAGGAGCAGAACGAGCTGCTGCACGACGAGGAAGAAAAGCCACAAGGAGGAGCTTGCTTGAGCTACTGGTTGTGAATGCATAAGCTGAATGAGTGAGTCATGCAAAGGAACACGTGGGCTAATGTAGGAATAAGAGAGTTGAATGAACTGGGAGTGAAGTTTAAAGAAGGCTGACGTGGATTAATGAAAGTGTAAGCTGAAATGCGTACAGCGTGAGTATTCAGTGAAAGGGAGAAAAGCACGAGCTGAGGGGCACGTGAGGGATTAAGAAAAGAAAACGCTGAAGCTTTCATCGCGAAAAAAAATGTGACTTAAGCGTGACAATAAGCAAGAGCTGGAGCTGGAGAAAGCAAGCAAACGGAGATGAAGAAACAAGCATGCAGAAGCTACGTCTGGATAGCAATAGAATTAAAGGAAGCAACGTGGATTATTATATTCACAATGAGGCCCACCTTATATACACATGAAAAAGCTAAGTTTAAGAGAAGGAATAGCATGTGAAAAAGAATTAATGAAGCTCGTGATTCATGAAGGAATACCAACCATTGGATCATTTTATCATCCATTCATCTTCATCCATTCACCACATCCAGATTCGCAATCCATTGTCCATCCAATCCATCGAATAAAAGAGACCCATTCCATCATCATTGAGGATCGGGTTCATTCATGCCTCTCAATTCATTCACATCATCACACTCCATTCGCATGCCCCTCAACCAGCAGCCATCTCCTCCATTACCACTCCATTCCTTCCATTCAAATGAAGCTTTAAGCCTCCATCTGTGACTAGCAAGGAAGAAGGACCTTGGTGCAAGCTTGAATCCATGGAATTACAAGCAGAATTTTGGTTACGGATTTCTATTTTTCTATACTTTTTCTCTTTCATTTATTGTCTTGGTTAAGTTATATTTGATAGAGAATTTATGTAATTGTAATTAGTAGCTGGTTAGACACTAATTAGAAAGCCTTTTTGTTGATTAATTGATTGGATTAAATACTGAATTTTTCAATTTCCTATAATTATCCATGTATGTAGTCAAGGTGTTTGATGAAATGCATGTGAAAGATTGAGTATTTAATTGTTTGATTTGAGGACTCTTTAGTATTTAGTTGGTTAATTAAACATCTTTGGATGATGATTCAGAGGCTAATTAATCAGTTAATCAGTCAAATTGGATGTTCATTGATCTTAAAGATAAGAATTAACAATTTAATGCGAGATTGAGGTCTCAATTCAACATTACTTTGTTAATTTCTTGAATCTTGAGTGGTAATTCAAGATAATTTGTATTGGACACAAATAAGGACTCTTGGGCCAAAATTAATCACAATTGGGTTAGGATAAGGATAATAGATACCGAGGAACGAATCCAAAGCTAGTCACAAGACCATCATTCACCCATAATTCATTTAATTAGGTAGAATTTAGGAATTTTATTTCAATTTTATTTTACTTAGTTTAATTAGATCAAAAACCTCCCTTAGTTTAGAAATTTTTAGAGACTTTTAATACTTAGAAAATCCAATTAAACATTGAATTCCATTTCTGAAAGAGATGACCTAGGTTGTACCACTAACTATATATTTAGTTCAACCTAGTTTTATTTTGAGGGTTGCGCGACGAGTCTCTCATACATCAAGACATTTATAAATATTCATGACTTCATAAAACATGTACAACTATGGATTACAATATATGTCATTCTTATGGCTTTAAAGTAACAAAATTTTCACATTTTAATGTCATTCCTTCATCTCTCATGTGGTTGGCTCCCATTGCCTTGTTCTTTGGGTCCACCTAGCATATTAGATCATTGGAGAGGAGGGAATGAGATTCAAAGAATCTCAATAGCTCATCTCTCATTCAATCACACATAATATATGCAAAGCAAGTCTTAAAAATGCATGCATGGATATAATGGATAACATAAACATTCAAGAAGCAAGTTTGGTATGTGAATAAGTCATACAAGGCATCCAAAGGCTTGCCAAGTGGATAGATTGGCCTCACCCTTTTCCTCATAGATTTTGGACTTGCCTCACCTATTCTTTAAGAGATTCTTAGACTCAACCTTACTCTTGGGAGTCCATCTCATTTTGGGAGACTTCTTTACTTTGTCTCAACTAAATCTAAGGGTTTTTGGCTCATCCTCACCATGGCTAAGAGTTCTTGACCTCTCCACACTCAGGCAAACCCAAACAAACATCATAACATCCTTTAGAAACATACTATGTCATCATGAAACTATGGCATATGAAATCATGCCAGCATACTTTTCATGGCTTGAAAATACACATACACATATTCTAAGATAAGTTAAGCACACATCCATGCATGAGAGAAGGTGGAGAGAGCTACCTTGGAAGCAACCACACACTTTCCCTTTTGAAAGAATGCTCCCTCTTTCGACCTCACACATACAAATGTGTGGGGATGCTTTCTCTTGGCCTAGACACAATTCATGGAAGCTAATTAGGTTCATGAACTCAATCCTAAAGCCACACAACTTGCTTAGATACTAACTTGATCTATAAACCTCATTATGGTTTTATAATTGCACCTAATGAAGCAACACCCCTCAAATAAATTCTGGGCTCTATTTTTTCCTTTCAAATATGATTCTTGACTCCTTTTAAACCTCTTGGAATTATCACACTATCAAAACCAAGAGCCTAGCTATATGTTGCTTCTTTAGGTCTTTATATTGAACATAAAGCACCAACTCACTTTCTATGGGTTCTAAATTTTTTTCAGGGCCTCCCCTCATTTTCATTCATCATATATGACTCAAAAATGGGCTTGGAAAAATTTAAAACTCTCCCTAGCTATGCTATCCTTGCTTGGCAAAATATAAAGCCTTAATGGGGTTTAATGGCTTCTTGATTTTTCCTTGATAGGGGAACCACATAGGGAGGTTATTAAGAGTTGCAGGAGTTCAAGGAAACACTTAAATAGCCAAGGGAACTTAGATTAAATCAGTTTTTACAATTCCCATAAATGCTCTACACTTTTCCAACTTCTAGTTTAATATATTTTCTTGAAATTTCTTGGTATCTTCCATTTCCTCTAACTTAATCTCACTAATTCTTGATGGTTCTTGAACAAAAACCCTTCCCTCTCCTTGGGTCTCTTTTGGCCAAAACATGGGAGAAGAAACTAAGGAAAAAGAAGCAATATCTTGCAAGGAAAGTACCTTAAATCAAGTTCTTCCAAGAAGGCTCTTCCTTTGTTTGGCTTGCTCTCTCAAATTTCAAAATTCTCCTCTCTATTCTACCCTCAAAACAGCACCAAACTCCCCATTAAAACCATAGAAGGGAAGCTTAAAAGGAAAGGAACAAGTTTCAAGAAGGAGGGACATGGAAATTCTTAAGAATTCTTACCTTTTCCTAGTTTTTTCTCCCTCCAAGATAGTTTCCTCTTGTACACCTAAGAGATCTGAATATTTTCTATTTTGAGGCAACAAGAAGGTCAACCAAATAAAGAGGGAGAGAGGGCATGAGAAAGAGAGAGTGTTAAGAAGCTTCAAGGACATAAAGATTCTAAAAATTCCTATTTCGTCTCTCATTTTTGACATTTTTGTTTCTAATTTCGTTTTTGAGAACTGTCTTCTCCATTATGAAATTTAGGTTCCCAATTCAGTAAAATGCCTTTGGAATCACTCAAATCGGAGCTAAAACCTTCCCAAATGAATCGGTCAAAGTTCTGGTCAACTGATATTGAAAAACATCCACCGGAGGGGTTTTAACTGTCCTGGGGCTTCCCATGGTTTTCAAGGCCTCTGAGAACCCTAGAGAACTCAAAACTTTCATTTATAAAACCCTCCTGTAAGTTTTTCAAAAAGTACCCATATTTACAAAAATACCACTGGCCTTTTGGCAAATTTTTTGAATTACTCCGGCCCTGATTTCTAGGCAACTCAAGACTCAAATCCTCATTTTCTATTATTTAGAATTTTATCCTAATTTTATTTGGCATTAATTCCTTCTATTTTGAGGACTTCCTTTTGTATTTAGCCCATTTATGATGTTTACAGAGAAACCGAACATCGTGTTTCTCATGTTTAGAGAGGGACCGGATGTTACAACTTGGACACATCCAAAACCACATTCATAGCTTAAGAAGACATGCCAATTGGTTCAAAACATCATGGAGCTCATTCTCACTATACTGCATGCAATTATACACATGAAAGTCATAACATATAAAGACCCTTTGGTGGCAAAATCATACATACTCATTCATATGATTCCAAAATCATTACATACATCATATTTACATATATTTAAGTATGTTCAAGTATCTACATCCTATATATATCCCATAGTTACACCATTTGACATCCATATGTCCACAAAATGGCTAAATAACAAAATCTTAGTCAAAGTCTTGGTCTTCAAGATTGTTGGCGTCTATTTCTTGGACCACTTGGCTCACCTAAACATGGTTAGACATTAGAGAGGGAAGAATGAGATTTCAAGAATCTCCATAGCTCTTAACCCTTTGAAACATACATAATGGATACATTTTCAAGTCAAAGAATGCATGCATGAAGATCAAACTACTAGTAACTATACATAAAACAATTTTCATGTTCAAGAAACTCAAACAAATCATACATTGGCACTCAAAGGCATTGGTTTAACCTCACCTTTTTTTCTTAGGACTTTTAGACTTGTCTCATCTATTTTCAAGGGACTTTTGACTAAGCCTCACTCTTCTTGATACTTTTGGCTTTGTCTTACCCAATCCTAAGGACTTTTGGCTTCATCAAACCCATTCAAGCCACAATGCATCTATAAAATGTATTTCAAGAACATCATGGTACCATAGCATATAGGTAATAGCTAGAAACATTTCTCATAGCATAAACATACATACACATATCCAAAGACAAGAAAACATCTAAAAATATATGAGAAAAATGTTAGAGAGCTACCTTAAAGCAAAAATTCCAACCTTTTCTCTTGCTTATTCTTCCCCTCTCTCGGCCACACATATGAAAGGATGTAGAGCTTGATTCCTTAGTCTAGACACATCAAACAGGACCCAATTACATTATTGAAGCAAGTTCTAGCATCACACACACTTAAGGGAAGCTTACTTTCTCATTTGGCTCAATTATGGTTCCATATAAGACGTAAGGAAGCAATCATAAGAATTCATGATCTTGCCATTTTCTCCTTCAATTTATGACTCTTGACTCCATTTAAACTCCTTGGAGCCATCACACATTCATTTTAAGGAGCCTAGCTATAAGTTGCTTCTTTATGTCTCATCATGAAACCTACACCTCCATCTCACATTCTAGGCTTTCTAAATTTTTTCCAAGGCTTCCTTTAATGTTCTTCCATCATATCTAGTCTCATTCTAGGCTTAGAAAAATTTAAAATAGTCTCTATGTGCTTCATCTATGTTTAGCCGAGACATACTTTTAATTTGTAGCCTATTTGTTTTCTTGAAGAGGATGACACTTGGGAGGCTTCCTAGATGTCTTAGGAACTCATTCCCACTTTTAACCATCTTGAATTACCACTAGGAAACTTCATCTTGGCCTAGGTGCAAGTGAATCCCTAGCTTTGCTATCTTGAAACTTAATGCCTCTTCTTTGAATTTAATTGCATAATCTCATTTCATACACTCTAAAACCTAAGTTTCTTGCTTGGTTATGGTCAAAAATTATTCCCTACTTCTTGCTTTTAAAGTGGCCAAACATACTCAAGAAGAAACAAGGAAGAGAAAGCAAGAAAAGCAATAATGTTCACCTTGGTTCCTTAGCCTCTTCAAGAGCTCTTCCTTTTGTTATAGGCTTCTCTTTGAAATTCTACTCTCCTCCCTCTGAACCAAACCCAAAATAGCCCTACATCATTCACTAAAACTATAGAAAGAAAGAGGAGAAGGAGGAGAACAAAGTTAAAAAAGGAAGAAGCTTGAAATTTCTATGATTTCCTTACCTTTTTCCTCGGTTTTGCCTTTTTCTTCTTCCCCGTCTCCTATGTGTTATTCTTGGGCAAAATTCTCCTCTATTTGGACATAACCAAAGTCAGCTAAATGGGAGATGAGAGAAGGGGCGTGCTTTATGAAAGGTGAAAAGTCATTTAAAGCACTTTTAACTTTGCGTTTTAGTCCCTCTCCTTGATTCTTTTCATTTAAGCTCAATTCTACTTATTTTCAAAATTTGTCTTTTCTATCACAATATTTAGGCTCTCAAACTTATAAATTACTTTTTATTTCACTCAAAAAGGATTTAAAACTATTCTAAACTGTTCAGTCAATTGATGACCGAAATCGTTCACCGAAGGAGTTTTAACTGTTATAGGGGTTCTTATGATTTTTAATGCCTTTGAGAACTCTGGAAAGCTCAATTTTTTTATTTAAAAAGCCTTCCTATATGTTTTTCAAAATTACCAAAAATTACAAAAATGCCCCAATTTTTTTTCACAAACTTTTCTAGCTTATTTGGTTTGGATTTCTGAGCAACCCAAACCCTAAATCCTTATTTTTTATTATT
This sequence comes from Erythrophleum ivorense, assembly GCA_026724425.1. Taxonomy (NCBI): domain Eukaryota; kingdom Viridiplantae; phylum Streptophyta; class Magnoliopsida; order Fabales; family Fabaceae; genus Erythrophleum; species Erythrophleum ivorense. Next base: position 133,609 of record JAIUCV010000974.1, read on the forward strand.
TAAAATTTTATTCTTATTTTATTTAGCCTCAACTCATTCATTTCAAGGGATTTGTTTTTATAACTGACTCATTTCGGACATTTTAACAAAAATCGGATGTTATAGAAAACCAAGGCTGTGCATGATAAGATGATTGAAAGAAAAAGACTTAATGTTGGTGAAAGAGTCATTCTCTACAATTCTCACTTAAAGCTAATACCCAGTAAGTTACATTCTAGATGGATTGGTCCCTTTATGGTTACTCATGTTTTTTCTTATGGTGCAATTGAGATTATGAATGAATCAACCAACAAGCGCTTCACGGTAAATAGGCAAAGGCTTAAGCATTTTTATGAGGGATTTTAAGAGTAGACAGTGGAGGAGCTCCATCTTTACAACATTTCATACACTAGAACCACTTGATTGTATTTCTTTCCCTCCTTTTTCCTTTCTTATATTTTTCTTAATTGGTGAATTAGATTTCTATTACATTGAAGACAATGTAAAAATTAAGTGTAGGGGGGAGAAATCACTCATTCTGCTTTCTTTTTTGTTTTGGTTTTCATAATTTCTATTTTTTTCTTGTTTATCTTGCAATTTTTTTTGTTTTTCTTAAAAAAACAAGTTGAAGCAATTTAAGTTTGGAAGTATTTTAATATGATTAGGAATCAATTTTGCTCTCTGGCGTTCAAGTAAATTGGTAATGAATTTGAGTTCAATAGATTCATATAGTTGTTTTAAACCCATGAGGATTTAGGCCTTATATTATTTCTTTCTTGTGAGAGCATTCGCCTATCATGATTTTTATTTTAGAACTTGTTTTAATTCTTAATTGAAACTATATTTGTACAAGTATTCATAAAGATGATTAAGGCATTCTTTCTTCTTTTCTTTTATTGTAGATAGAGCCAAATAGCTATTTCACCTATGTTTTATCCTCTATTTTTGTTCCTTTTTTTAGCATTTTATGATTTCTTTTTTTACCCCTTTAGCTATGAAAAAAAAATATGTTTCACCTTGTTTAGGATACTTTTGATTATTAAGAGCATTATATCTTGATAGGGTGGATAGATGTGTAGTTTATGTAAATTTTGAGCCAATTAACTTGTTCACTTTAGAGATGTCCAAAAAAAAGAGAGAAGAAAAAGAAAAAAAAAGAAGTGGTAAAAAAATGAATAAAAAAAATTGAGAAAAGAAAATCACTTTGATTTTGGTTGAGCTTTTCATTGAGCATGTATTGGTTTACGGCAAATAAAACCTTGAGATGTATATTTATTCCATCTTATGTTTTTTTATTGCTCTTGATGATTTTAAGTGTCCACTTTGTGTCTCTTAGTCCTTTTGCTTACAATTAATTCTTTTCCTTACCATTTATTTCATACCTTAGCCCCATTACAACCCTAAATAAAAATCCTTTTGATTTATGTATTGATTGTGACTTAGTTAGTGGAAATTGAGAAGATGTACAAGCCTATAGTAGTGTTGTTGTTAAAGGTTGAATTTGAGAGGAATGTTTAATGTAATACCTTAACCTCTTTAGCTATTATACCATGGTCTCATTGTCCATCTCAATGCATTTCATATGGATTAGAGCACAAATGCAAGAAACCATGCGCTTCACATGAAAAAAACAATAAATTTAATAGTATTAATTGTGTTATCGTAAGGTTTCATTTCCTCATTTTATGCTCCATGGACCATGTACACTCATACACATCATTTTCTAGTCATAACATATCCATAGAAGTTATACACATCACATTTGGTCTCATTCATTTCGGGTTTAAAACTACATCTCACAAATTCCATAGTTTGCTCTCGAGTTCAGATTCTAGCTTTCTGATACAAATTTTAAAAATTCATAAGTAATACTAAAAAAAAATCAAAATCAAACAAATCATATCATTCTAGAAATCTATAGATGTCTACTTTTGAATAAAAATAATTCCAAACCAATGCCATGGACTTTAGCCACCAGAAATTGATGTAACAGTAGCTTAAGTCAGGCTGCATTACTGGTACTATCATGAAATTTTAAAAATTCATGTCTCTCTCTATAGAACTCCAAATGAGATGATCTTAGTAGTTATGGAAAGATTATGATGTCTAGTTTATGCCTATAAAATTTCATAAGTATTGGACTTAATTTGCTCTATGTGTGACACAGAGAAGAAAACTAACCAAATGAATATTAACCATACCATTTCTAGAATTTCAAATTGAGTGCTCTTTAACTCTATGGAAAGCTCTAGATGAGACCTACTTGCTGGCCAAATTTTATGAAAAAACTCACTCATTTGGTTAGACTTTGGTTCAACACATCAAATTGTCAAAATTGAAGCAAAAAATGGGACTTTAAGACACCAAAAGCTCTTCTTGAATTTCCACAACCACTTGTGTAATACCATATATTTCTAACTCATTTCATGACATTCCCATGCTTTACATCATCAATTCCATGAAAGAGTAAGAAAAAGGGATTAAAATAATACATTTCCTTGCATTGCGTCGTATATAAAAGTTCCATTCAATATCATGTGGACCATGTGAGCTCATACAACACATTCTTATATTTAATTACATAAATATAACTCATTTGCATTATCAAAAGTAGCCTACTTCTCAAGAAACTCAAAAGAATGCATGAAATATACATATATAATTTCAGCTAGCTTTGTCCTCATTTCTATCACAACTTTGAAAAATCATAACTAATTCTAGAAAAATCAAAATCATGTATTCTTGGCCATTTTAGAAAGCTACATATGTCTACTTCATGTTAAAAATACTTCCAAACCATAACATCCAACATATAAAGTTTTTGACATTCAAAAAGGTTCAGACGTCAGGCTATCCACTGGTGCTGTAACAGAATTCTGTAGCAAATTGCAAAAATGTCCAATTAATTCCAAAAAAATCCAATTCATGCAAATGATACCAATCTAGAAATATGTAGATGTTAGCTAGAGGAAAAAAATAACTCTAGACTGGTTCAGGCATGCCCAGATATTGAAACTCAATCAAACAGTAACTGAGGTCGGATGGAGTTTTTGATACTGGACAGATTCTTTGAAATTTTATATCTCCCTCTCTAGACATCCAAATGAGGTGCTTCTAGTTAGAAAAAGTCACTGAGAATGTCTAGTTTCTTTGTATAAAATTTGTGATAATTGGACATCATTTGAGTCATATGTGACAGATTTTATTTTCGAATCAGTATGAACCAATCAGAACTAGAAAATTTTTCAACTTTGAAAATTTATCAAATATTCTCTAGACCTCCGAAAATTCTGTTCTTTATCTTTCTAAAAATCTCTCAATAAGCTCTATTTTTATGCCAAATCTCATATTAAGAAGAGCTCATTTGGATAAAAGTAACATGGGATTCTATTATAGTCAATTTTGGCTCTATATAGGATACCAAAATGTCCAAATGACTTTTCTTAGAGTTTGGCATCTTTTAGGCAAGTCTAAAAGCATAATTAGGACTTGTGTGAGCTACCCAAATAGTCCCAACACTCATGCATCTCATTTTGGCCATTCCACTTCCATTTATACACATACTTCCATAATGAAAACTTGCTAATACATAACCAAGACGTGCATATTCATACATACAACTTTAACTCTCATTCATACATCACTTATTAACATAGTTACACATGTTTAAGAGGTCATAGGTCATATACAACCATAGATGACAACATTTTCCACCTTGATGGCCTTAAAGAAGCAAATTTCATACATTTCAATGTCATACTCTCATCTCTCAAGTGGTTGGCTTCCATCTCCTTGCTCTCTTGGTCCACCCAGCATGTTAGAACATTGGAGAGGAGAGAATGAGATTCAAAGAATCCCAATAGCTCATCTCCCATTCAATCATATATAAAGCATGCATAACAAATCTCACAAATGCATGCATGGCATATGGACATGTGCAAACATTCAAGAAGCATTTTTATCATTTGAGCAAGTCATACATGGCATACAAAGGCTTGCCAAATAAGTGGATTGACCTCACCCATTTACTTGTAGATTTTGGACTTGCCTCACCCATTCTTTTAGAGATTCTTAGACTTAACCATACTCTTGAGAGTCCATCTTACTTTTAGGAGACTCTTTGCTTTGTCTCAACCAATCTTAAAGGTTCTTGGCTCATCCTCACCATGGCTAAGAGTTATTGGCCTCACCACACTCAAGCAAACCCAAGCACACATCGAAAGCATCATATAAGAGTATATTGTAACATCATGGCACCATAGAATTAAAATCATGCTAGAACACTTTTCATGGCTTAAAAATACACATACATACATTCAAGACAAGCTAAACGCACATCCAATGCATGAGAGAAGGTAGAGAGAGCTAACTTATACACAATTATACACTTTTTCCTTTGAATCCAAGCTCTCCTTTTGGGCCACACACACACAATAGTGTGGGGAAGTTTTCTCTTGGCCTAAACACAATTTATGGAAGCCAATTAGGTTCATGAACTTAATTCTAAAGCCATACAATTTGCTTAGACACTAGGTTAGCTTATAACCTCATTATGGTTCCAAAATTATATCTAATGAAGCAACAACCCTCAATTAAATTATAAACTCCATTCTTTCCTTTCAAATATGATTCTTGACTCCTTTTAAGCCTCTTGGAGTTATCACATAATCAAAACCAAGAGCCTAACTACATGTTGCTTCTTTAGGTCTCATTATGGAATATAAAGTACTAACTCACTTTCTATGGTTTCTAAATTTCTCCCAAAGCTTCCCTTTGTGACGACCCTAATTTTTAATCATTGTAATTAAGGTTAAATACGTGATTAATAATCATAAACTGGGGTTACAAGGCATTACGACTAATTACATTTAGAAAATACAAGGAAATTAGAACCTTAATGTTATTAGAGTCATCAACCATATAATTACAAGTACTCACGTACATCAAGAAAACAAATATTCATTTATAAGCTTTTGATTCTATTACCTATCAATTCCAACTCACAAAAATCTTCTACTAATATTTCTAAGTTATCTCTTGAGATTACCATATGAAAAACTAAGATTTCCTGGTTAATATAAGGGTTTCAGGATGTTCACCGCGGCTAAATTATCCTTAGCAGCGACCAATTGCTCCTGGGTTCACTCCTTACTTTGTCACTGGTTTCACTGCGGCTAACCTACATGGTGCCACGGCGAGGAAGCCTCTTGAATCCTACCTCGCTCGCCTCTCACTATTGGCCACGGCTAATTTCCTTTTTCGCCCCGACTAATTCCTCTCTGAAATGCCTATCACATTTTAACAAAAGTTCGCCGTGGCCAATTCTCATTTAGCCATAGCGAATTACCCTCTAGAAGACTCTCAATTTTGACTCTCACATTTTGCCGTGGCGAATTGCTCTCTAATACTCTTCCTAGGCAATTTCACCACTATTGGCCGCGGTGAAATGCCTTCTGATCCTACAACTCCTAAAATCTTGTCTAATACTCTCCATTCTCTATCTAGAGGTTCTCTAAGGTCACTCTCCCACTTGTTATGAGATTCTAATAACATCTATCTAGCTGATTTTCCCTAGCCATTATATCATTACCCATCCCATATTTAAGGGTGGATTTTTCCACTCATTCATTAGTCTTATATCAGCAAATTTATAAATTTCTCACAATGGTCATTCAATCATGTTTTCATCGGATAATTCATGCATCGCTAGCTCAAATCCACAATCAATATATCACATGATTTCATTACTTAAATAGTCAGTTAAAATACAAGTTTACAAGCCATAATAAGTGTCATAAGCTCATATATCCATCAACAACTAATATGAAGCCTATTTCTCATTGGTTACATTCTATGTTATCAAAATACAAACTCCTACACTTGGCAATATAGATACATGATGATGCTATATAAAGCGTAACAAAATTAGCATCTACTCTATTCCACTTAGACCAAGTGTAGCTCCCCACACCAGGTTTCAGGTTATGGATGTTCATCCACTTGCTTGCCCTTATCCTTACTCTAAGAACCTTTACCTGAAATAATTAGCCCATGAAATGGGGTGAGATGTAAATCTCAATAACCAAGGCAAATTTCATTCATATATTCTAATTCAATTAACATATATGCATGATTTCATATAAGCATTAAAAAATATGCTAGTCATATCAGTAAATGAAACAATTAGGCTATCATGATTACTATCCCATACTAACAATCATATTTCCACATGTTAAAAGCCAATAACATTAGGAGAGGCCCGTCCACGGCACCTACTCCCCATTGAGCACAACCAGGGCTCAGTGCATCTGGGTTTGATCATAACCCGATACCCAAACGAAGTACATGCATGGGTAGCAGCCGTATCACAAATCCACCAAAGACTCATAAGATCCAATCATAATACAATAGATAGCCAGCCAATTCATTCAACATTTCAAATTATTCATGTACAGCAAATATGAAATTAAAATAGATATATACATGGAATTAATATAGTCCCAATTACCTCATTTGTAGACAAATTTATAAAAGCCACCAGTAGTACAAAAATCTTCCCAGGCACTACTAATTCTCAAAATTCAGAATGGAGGTGTCATCTACCAGAAACTTCAATATATCACCCTAAAACCTAAGCAAATTCATGAAAAATTAATACCTATACTATAATCCAATCATTGGGATCTCAAACTAGTAAAAATACCTCAAAAAGGAGAGTTTATACTTACCTAATGTCAGCCCTAACCTTAACTTACGAATTTTCACCATGAAAACATCAAATAGCAAGTTTCAGATTTTGGGTGCGGGTAAAAATACTCTAAATGAAAAACTAATCAGGCCAAAATGAAGAGAAAGAGAAGGGGATTAAGTTATACAACTATTACCTTAGCTGAATCTTACTCTAAAAGTGAAAAATAGTAAATTTCTTACCCCAAACCCTAGCCTCCCTTCAAAGCTCCGAATTTCTCTTTTGTGTTTTTGTGTTCTATAGAATGAAGGGTGGCTAAGTTAGTTTTTAGCGTTTAAGTTAGGTTTTTTTATGGGTTATGGGCTACTCCAAGTATCCAACTCCAAATGGGCTTCAGATTCAAGCTTTGTTGGGCAGCTTCATGTGTTGGGCTGCTGGGTTTTAATTGGGTTAGGCTAAGTTTTAAGAACTCCATTGTTTTGGGTCTACACAAGGTTTATTGGGCCATTTGTCTTGGGTCTTTAATTTATTAAATCAGATTGGGCCCTCCATTAGTTCCTAACCTTAGCCTACTTAATTTAATTTAGGCTTAGATGGTTTTTTAACTCAATTAAATCTCAAACTCTCATTAATAATTTATCTCTCTAAAATTTTTATTTACTTAACTTACCCAATCATTCCGTATTAATTATTCTTAATTAATCCAAATCCATGATTAATACCTTAATTAATGTTAGGGTGTTACACCCTTCATATTCATTCATCATATATGACTCAAAAATAGGTTTAAAAAAATTTAAAACTCTTCCTAGCTATGGAAACCCTTCTTGGCCAAGACAATAAAGCATATTAGGTTCCATTGAGCTTTCTTTGTTTTCTCAAAGGAAGATGCACATGGAAAGCCTCTTAGGGATCTTAGGAACTCATTTAAACTCTTATTTAAGCATAGGAATCATTGTACAAAGTCAGATTTTACAAGGTGCAATTGAAACCCTGAAAATTGCATCTTGAAATCTAATAGCTTTTTGTTAATTCTCTTTACATATTCTTAATCTTCACATCCTTCTTTCTAAGAATCACCCTTGGTTCTGCCTAAAAATCAAACCCTCCTAGGGTTTCTTAAGTGAGGCAAAATGGTGGAGGAAGGGAAGGAAAAGATGTCAACCATGGAAGAAGAAATTACCTTGTTTTCTTACTTTTTCTCACTTAAATCTTGCTTTGTCCAAACTCCTCTCTTCAAATCCGAAATTTTTCCTTAATATCTCCCTTAAAATAGATTTAAAAACTTCATTTTAATCAAAGGAAACAAAGGAGAATGGAGGAGAGTAGGTTTGGATGAAAGAAAACATAGAAAACTACCAAGAATCTATATCTTTTTCTTGATTTTTCTCCTCCTTTTCTTCCCCTTCTTGTGATCTAAGAGAGCAAATCATATTCTGTATTTTGGGCAGAAATTTCGTGCTTAAGAAGATGGGAGAAGTGTGTGGGAGCTTCTAGAAACACACTTTTTCAAAATTTCTAATTTTGTCCTTTCGTAATGGCAATTTCGTTTTGGCTTTGTTTTAGCTCCTTTTTTAAAACCGTCTTTTTCATTATAAAATTTAGCTTCCCAATTTAATAAAATACCTTTAGAATCACTCAATTTGGAGTTAAAACCTTACCGAACGAACTGGTCAAAGTTTAGGTCAACCGATGTTAAAAAACATCCACCAAAGAGGATTTAATTATCCCAGGACTTTTCATGGTTTTCAGGGCCTCTGAAAACCTTAGGCAACTCAAAACTTTCATTTAAGAATCTCTTCTATATGTTTTTCTAAAAGTTGCACTTATTTACGAAAATGTCATTATATTTCATTAATTTTCATCACAATTTTGTTTCTTGAGCCTGGGATTCTCATTTTTAAGAGTCTAAAATGCTTCCCAAATTTTTTAGGACCTTAACTATATCATTTTGGGAGACTTCCTTTTGTATCCAATGAGTTTCATTCGTTTACAGAGAAATCATATGTTACATTTCTCACATTTTCTGTCATTTTTAGAAAATTGAATGATACAACTTAGGCAAGTCTAAAAGCATAAATACCATATATAAAAGCATGCCAAATGATCCAAATCCTCATGGAGCTTAATCTCACCTTGCCATATGCATACATACATAAGTGCATCATATTACATAAGGGCAAATGAGTGGCAAAGTCTCACATTCTCATTCATCTTGCTTCCACATTGATACATACACCATTTATACATACCTTAGAACATGTTCAAGGGCTTACATCATGTATACATCTCATGGTTACATAGTTTGACATCAATATGCCATCAAAATACCTATTTTTTCATAACCATTTGTCAAAGTCTTGATCTTCAAGGTTGTTAACCTCCATTTCTTTATCCACTTGGCTCACCTAGACATGGTTAGTTATGTGTGGGAGAAGAATGAGATTCAAAGAATCTCAATAGCTCTTAACCCTTTCAAATATACATAATGGATATATAAGCAAGCCAAAGAATGCATGCATAATATTCAAGCAACTAGTGAACATGTATAAGACATTTTCCTTATCACATAAACTCATACATAACAAGTATAAGCTCTCAAGAGCATTGGTCTAACCTTACCCATCTTTCTTAAGACTTTTGGATTTACTTTACCTACTTTTAAGGGACTTTTTACTAAGCCTCACTCTTCTTGGGATTTTTAGCTTTGTCTCACCTATTTCTAAAGACTTTTGGCTCATCCTCACCCTTGCTAAGAAACTTTTGGCATCACCAAATCCAAGCAAGCTATAAAGTAATTATAAACGTATTTCAAGAAATATAATGGTACCATAACATATAAGCATAAGCTAAAAACATTTCTTATAACTCAAACATACACACAAGCACTCAATGACAAGAAAACAACCAAGCTATGCATGTAAAAAAAGTTAGAGAGCTACCTTGAAGCAAGAACTCAACACTTTTTCCTTAAATATTCCTCCCCCTTTTTGGCCACACACTTGCAATGAGATAGAGGTTGATTCTCTTGGCCTAAACACATTAAATAGGGCACAATTATATCATGGAAGCAAGCTATAGCATCACACACTCTCTATCAAAGCTCACTTTGTTCTATGGTTACATAATGGCTTCCTATAAGACCTAGTGAAGCAAGTGCTAGAATTTAAGATCTTGGCTCTCTTTTCTCCTTCTATCTAGGTTTCTTAACTCCATTTAAGCCTCTTGGAGTCATCACAAGTTGATTCCTTGCCTAGACCTAAGTTGCTTCTTTAAGTTTTATTATGGAGCCTACACTTCTATCACACAAACTAAGGTCTCTAAATTTTTTTCAAACCTTCATCTGATGCTCTCCTATCATATTTAGTCTCTTTTTACCCTTATAAAAATGTAAAACTCTCCCTAAGTGCTTCTTCTTGTCTAGGCCGAAACTATAGAGGCTTTGTGGACCCATGGAGCTAGGGTTGTTTTCTTGAAGGAAATGGCATATGTAAGGCTTTCTAGGCATCTCAAGAACCCATATATGCTCTTAGACAATTAGAAATACCACTACAAATCTTCATACATACCATGGCACAAAGAAAACCCAAGGTTTTAGAAACTTGTTTTCCAATGTGCTTTTTTGGAATTTCTTTGCATATTCTTGTTTCTCACCTTTAAAAACCTAGGTTTCATATTTGTCTTAGGTCAGATTTTGCTCCCTCTTATATGTTCTCTAAGTGGTTGAAACTAGCTATAGAGGAACAAGAAGAAAGAAGCAAAAAAAGCCATAGAAATACCTTGATTCTTTAGCTTTTTCAAAAGCTTTCTCCTTTACTTTTACTCCTTAAAATTTTGAACTTCTTGCCTTTGGACATGGCTCAAAACATATCCAAATCATGCACCAAAACCATGGAAGGAAAGAGGAGAAAGAGGATAACAAGTTTAATGAAGGAAGGAGCAAGAAATTCCATAATTTTCCATATCTTTTCCTAGGTTTTACTCCTCCCTTAAAGCTTTCTCTTATGCGCCCTTCTTTGTAGAACTTCTCCCTAGTTTTAGGCAGTAAATAGGTCGGCCAAAAGTGAGGAAGAAGTAGGGCGCCACCTATATATAGTTAAGAATCCTTACAAAGATTTTCAAAATGCCAATTTTGTCCTTCATTCTTAGCTTTTTTGTTTTAGGCTCATTTCAACTCCTTTTGTCATATCTTAACCCCAAGAAACTCATATCCTAGTATTCAAGCAATAAACACCCATACTTGCACACAAAGCGTACCATATGGACCAAAATCATAGAAACAAACCCACACGGTTCAATCTTACTTCAGTTTAATCATTTTTATCCATATAATATCTATACAACATCCATTCAAAGCAAGAATATCATTCCATAAGTTATTAAGGTTCATTTCATACTACTTGAACTTTTCATACAATTTACTTGCACATACAACACATAACAATGGGAAGTACACTACCAAAAACCTCTAACTCAGCATTAAATCACTTCTAAAGCCTATAAATTGATCCTTAACTCATCTTAAACCATAACACATTAAAACATATCAAATTCATAGCCATTTAGGTCAAGAAACGTGGGTTTGAAGGTTTGGAACACATCATAATTTTTGCCACGGGTTTCAGCTTTTAGTTTTCTATCATCAACTTTGAAAATTCATAATTACATCTAGAAAAATAGAAATGAAGTAAATGGTAGCTTTCTGGAAAGCTATAAATGTCCACTATAGTACAAAAATAATTCCAAGTCATGAAACATGAACTGGACCATGATTGACAATAGAAAAGCACCAAAGGTCCAACTGCCTAAGTTTGCTATCATAGGTTACTGATATGAACTTCAAAAATTCATAACTAATTCTAGAAAAATCAAAACGTATCCAACCATACATTCTAAAAATCTATGGATGTTAAATATATAGGAAAAATAATTTTTGACCAGTTAAACTCGTTTAGGGACTAAATTATAATGAAATAGTACATGAACTTGGCTAGCACTACTGGTACTGACATAGAATTTCAAAAAATCATTTCTCCCTCTACAAACCTCCAATTGAAGTGCTTCTAGTTTCTAGAGATCACTAGAAATGTCTAGTTTATGCCTATAGAATCTCACACTCATTGGTCACGTTTGACTTACAGATGATATAGAAACCTAAACTAATCATATGAACAATGCACAGACCAATCTGAATTTTTTGATATGAATTTTGGAAAATCATAATAAATTCGCTAGAGCTCCAAATGAGGTGATTCTTTGACCAAAAAAAAATATCTAGATGATACCTATGTGCATGCAAATTTTCAACCCCAAAATCAGTCATATGGTTAGTTTGGAGTTCAGCTCACAAAAGTGAAACTTTTTGGTCTCTAAATGAGTCAAAATGATACCAATTCACCTCTAACACTTCCTAGGTTGACTTAGGCACATCCTAAAGCTTAAATGAGGCATAAAAAAAATTTTGAAATGGGCTAGAAACTCATACAACTCTAAGTCACTCCCTAGATTGCATTCATACACAATCTCATACATGCACCACAAAGGCAATTTTGCACCATAAACCACAAATGGTCTCAAATCTCATATATACATATCAAATACAACCATTTACATTTCTGTAACACCATACTTCTAAGACTCAATTGTTGCAATTCTCATGCCTCATTTCATATAATTTCTATGAAAACAACATAGTGGCATAGGGAGTTATGGATCAAGATGCATTTCTCTATAAGTTAAATTTTTCATTCGGCATCCCGGGGACCAAGGGAACTCATTAAAATCGTTCTCATATTTAATTACACTAATAAAATCCAAAACCATCCAAGAAAGTGGCTTGGAACTCATACAAGTGGGTGAAACACACCAATTTCCACGAATTAGCCACGGTCAGATTTTTCAATTTTTCTGTTACAACTTCGGAAATTCATAACTAAATTGACAAAAATCGAAATCCAACAAACTTTACCATTCCAGAAAGATATGGATGTCTACCCCATGATAAAAATAATTCTAGCTCATGAATCATTAAGCAGAGAACGTTTGACATCCAAAAAGTCACTAAGGTCGCTGCTGCCTGGGCTACTATTTCAGATTATTGATACAAACTTCTAAAATTCATAACTAATTATATAAAAATAAAAATCACACACATTTGGTCATTCTGGAAAGATAAAAATGTTAAATTTAGGCTAAAAATAATTCCAAAATGAAAAAAATATTTTTAGCCATTGGAAATCTATGGAATAGTGACTAGACTCTTGGGGTGCCACTGCTACTAACAGCCAATTTCAAAAATACATAACTCTTTTCTCAGACCTCCAAATGAGGTGATCTCAGTGGCCACAGAAAGCTTATAACCTCTAGTTTATGGTTATAAAGCATTGGACACCATTTGCCTATTGAATGACACAGAATACAAATTTGCCAGTGTAAACAATGCACATACCAGAATCAATAGAAAATCCCAACTCTGAAAATTCATCAAATATTCTCTAGACCTCTGAAAATTATGTTCTTTAGCTTCTTAAAAATTTCTCAACAAAATATAATTGCATGCTAAATCTCATATCAAAAAGAACTCATTTGGGCAAAAAGTGGCATAGGGTTGCAATTGGGTCATTTTCATGCCTCTTAATGGTTCAAGGATGGGTAAAATGGCTCTTATGGTTCTTGTGGCTACTTGAGCACGTGGGAATGGCCCAAAAAGACTCTCTAAACTTGTTTCAAAGGTGTGGAGGCTCAAAACACAAAACTTCATTTCCCATTCCCAAGTTTTGTACTAAGAGACATATACTTGAAATGGTCATCCAATACCCAAAAATTGCAATACATTCTATTTATCCACAAATTTCATACATACATCATCTATTAGGATATTTACACATGTCCCATTTATTGTGCATCAATTCTAACAAAAGATTACATCATATGCCACTCCTTTGGTTACAACATAAATAAAATTAAAAGCTTTATGATCAAGGCTTCATCTCCTCACTTGGTGGTTTCCATTTCCTTGTTCATTGGTTCCACCTAGCATGTTAAGATATTAGAGAGGAGGGAATGAGATTCAAAGAATCTCAATAGCTCATCTCCCATTCAATCATGCATAAAGAATGTAATACAAGTCTTAAAGATGTATGCATGGCATATCAATATAGAAAATGGTGCAAAATAAATTCTTGGCATTTACACAAAGCACACATAACATACTTAGGATTGCCAAATGAATGGATTAGCCTCACCCACTTTCTTCACGGTTCTTGGACTTGCCTCACCTTTTTTCTCAAAGGCCTTGAACTAAGCCTTGCACTTGGGATACTTTCTCTTGGTCTCAACCACTTCTAAGGGTTCTTGGCTCATCCTCACTGAAGATATAAGGTTCTTGGCCTCTCCACATTCAAGCAAACCAGTGCAACATTTATAGGCATCATTTGAATACATAATGCAATATTATGGTTCCATGGAACATAGGCATCATACTAAAATATAATTCATAGCTTAAAATACTCATACATACCTTCAAAAACAATGTAGACATTCATTCATGCATGGGGGAGAAAAGAGAGAGAGCTACCTTGCTTGCATTCACACACTTTTTCCTTAAGCCTTGAGTCCTCTCCCTTGACCTCACACACCCAAAAAGGTGGAGACCATTTCTCTTGACCTAGACACACCAAAAGAAATATGAATTACTCATAGGAACAAGCCTTGACATTATACACACTTTACATTATGCTACTTTGGTTTATAGCTCCATTATGCTTCCATAAGGCACTTAATGAAGCAACTACAAAAATTCATGATTTTGGTTCCCTTCTCTCCTTTAATCTATGATTCTTGACTCCATTTAGACTCCTTGGAGTCATCACACAATTATTTTAAAGAGCCTAACTAGGAGTTACTTTATTATGCTACATTATGGAGCCTACACTTTCATCTCACTATCTATGGCTTCTAAAATTTTTCCAAGGCTTCCTCACATCCTCTTCCATCCTACATGACTCAAAAATAAGCTTGAAACAAATTAAAACTTCCCCTTGGTATTCTTTCTAGCCTAGGCTGACATTATGGAAGCATTTAGGGTTCAAGGGGTTTCCAATTTTTTCTTGATGGGAGAGTCACTTGGGAGGCTTCCTAGGGGTCTTAGGAAGTCAAACAAACACTCACATATGCTAGGGAATGCATGAATCAAATCAGTTTTTACAATGTGTTCAAGACTTCTTCACTTTCTTAACTTGAATTTTACTTGCTTTTTTTCCCATTTCTTGGCAATTCTTAGGTGCCCACATACTAAATCAATGGATTCTTGCTTGTTTTTGGACAGAAACTCCTCCCCTATAATGGTTCTATTTTTAGCCATGACTCTCACATACAAGAAGCAAGAAGAAGAAGCAAAGTTACAAGGATATTTACCTTGAATCCAAGCTTCTATCAAGAGTCTCTTCCTTTGGTCTTGGTCCCCTTTTGAAACTCTAATCCTTCCCTTCTGGTTCAAGGCCAAAACAAAACTATTTCATCCACCAAAACCATGGAAAGATAAAGTAAGAAGAGAAGAACAACTTTAAAGAAGAGAAAGCCATAAAATTCCTTGAATTTACCTATCTTTCTTGGCTTTCTTCTCCCTTCTCTTGTGCTTCCCTTTGTGCGCCTCTTTCAAATCTATTTCAGACCCAAAAAAATGTCAGTGGAGAGGAAGGAGAAGGGCTGAACATGATTTTAAAAGAAAAAGGGTAAAGTTAACATACTTTTTTAATTTTTCATTTTAGTCCCTAATCCATGGTTTATCCGTTTGGTCTCATTTCAACTCCTTTTCAAAATCCACCTTTTCCATCATATTCCTTAGGATTTTAATCATAAGAATTGCCTTTGGAATCACTCAAAAAGGATCTAAAACTATTTCGAACCTTTCAGTCAAAGTTTTAATCAATCGATGGCCAAAATCACTCACCGGAGAGGTTTCAACTGTTCTAAGGGTTCCTATGGTTTTCAAAGCCTCTAAGAACCCTAGAAAGCTTAAATTTTCTATTTAAAAAGCCTTCCTGTGAGTTTTCAAAATTTTCTAAAAATTACAAAAATATCCCTACTTTCTTAGACAAATTTTATGAGCTCTTCTGGCTCTAATTTTTGGGCATTTTAAACCCCAAATCCTCATTTTTCCAATATTTAAAATTTTATCCTAATTTTAGTTGGTCACAAACCTTTTATTTTGGGGACTTCCTTTTATATTTGGCCTATTTCTGACGATTACGGAGAAATCGAACAACCTGTTTCTCACGTTTACGAAGGGTCTAAATGTTACAATTTGTCCATAAGTTTACATCCCATAAATATCTCATACAAGTCTCAATATACAAGAATGACATTTATACATAAAAGCTAGGCCTCAAAACTGAAACTAACACTTCAAGTGCTCCCTAGTTAGCCTCCTTGCTTCCTTGAGTTTCTCCAAGGCATAAGAAGATGAAAAGAAGGGGGAATGAGGTTCAAAAAATCTCAATAGCCTTTACACTTTCAATCATAAATGATGGATGCATTTTCAGGCAAATGGATGTCATGCATGGTCTATGAAATACATATGCATATTAAGAACATAATTTCCATTTCATAAAGTCTCAAACACATCAAAGTAGACTCTCAAGACCTCGGTTAGCCTCACCTATCTCTCTTGTGACTTTTGAACTTGCCTCACCCATTTTACTTTGAGACTTTTGACTAAGCCTCACTCCTCTTGAGATTTTTGACTTGTCTCGCCCATGCCAAGGAGCTTTTGGCTCATCCTCACCCTTATCAAGGACTTTTGGCATCACCAAGTCTATTCAAATCTTATGTATATATAAAAGCAATTTAAGACACATAAGTGATATCACACATATCCCTACTAGCTAAGTACACTTTTCATGGTTCAAACACACACACAAGTAGCCAAAGCAAGAAAGCATCTATACACATACATGAGAGAAAGGTTAGAGGGTTACCTTGTAGTGAATCACAACACTTTTCTCTTTGAATTCCCTTCCCCTTCTCGATCACACACTTGCAAGAAAGTGGGACTTGTTTCTCTTGGCCTATAAACACAAATGGAGCATGACTAAGTCATTAAAATAAAACTTAGCTCCTTATAACTCAAGACTAAGCTTCTTGACTCAAAGATCTCATTATGATTCCATAATGTACATAATAAAGCAACACATAGATTTATTGCTCTTGGCTCCCATTTCTTGATCATTCTAGATCTCTTGACATAAATTAGACTCTTTGGAGCCATCACAACTCAAATCTAAGGGTTCTAAACTTTCTTTGCTTCTTTGTGCTCTAATATGGAACCTACAAGTCCATCTTCTCCTACAAGCCTCCTAAATTCATTCCAAGGCTTCCTTTAATATTTCTTACTCATAATTAGTCCATTTCTAGTCTTAGAAAAATTTTAGACTCTTCCTAGGTACTTCTTATGCTCTAGGCCGAGACATGACCATACAAAATACCCATGGAAGTTTTACTTCTTTTTTCTAGGAGTTGGCACTTGTAAGACTCCTTTGACATCTCAAGACCTCATACCAACTCTTAAACACTCTTAAAATACCTTAGAAAGGTTTAGACTTCTTGCCTCTTCACAAACCCTCAAGACATGCTACTTTTTTCTGTAAGGCTTTTCATTGTTTGTAACTTGTGTCTTCCGTAATCTCACACCCTAGGGCCTTTAATTCTTCCTCAAGATGACCAAAATCATTCTCCTAGAGAATGGGTTATAAGTTGGATGAAATGTTCAGGAAAGAGCAAAGCAAGAAGAAGCAACAACAAGGGACATTTACCTTAGTTTTTCAAGCTTTCTTCAAGACTCTTTCATAAGCTAACTCCTTCTCCCTCAATCTCAGATTTCTCCCCACTAGACCAGACATAAATTAGCACCAAACTAAGCATTAGAACCATAGAAAAATGAAGGAGAAGGAGAGGAACAACTTTAAGGGAGGAAGGTGCAAGAAATTCTAAAGTTTTCTTACCTTTTTCTTGAATTTTCTCTCTTCCCTTCCTTTTCCTCTTGGATGCCCTTCAATATGGTCTCTCCTTTGATTCTAAAATGAAGCCAATCTAGTCTAGAAAGGGGAGAAGCTAGAACACCCTTTTTAAGGTCCAAAAAGTAACTTTAACAAACTTTTCAACTTTGCGTTTTAGTTTTTTTTCTTCACTCTAGTCATTTTCGCTCAAAGCAGCTCCTTTTTGAAATCCATCTTTTCCATCATATTCCTTAGGCTCTCAACCATAAGAATTGCCTTTTGAATCACTCAAAAAGGTTTTGAAACCATTCCAAACTATTTAGTCAAAATTTTAGTCAACTCTTTGTCGAACTCGCTTACTGGAGGGGTTTTAATTGCTTTGGGGGTTCTCATGGTTTTTAGGGCCTCCAAGAACCCGGGAAAGCTCAAATTTCATGTTTAAAAAATCTTCCTGTGAGTTTTCAAAAATTACAAAAATTCACCTACTTTCTTAAGTAAATTTCTGAACTCTTCTAACTCTGGTTTTTAGGCATCTTAAGTCTCAGATCCTTACTTTTTATTATTTAAAATTTTATCCTAATTTTAATTGGCATCAAACCTTTCTGTCTAAGGGACTTGCTTTGGAAACTAACTCACTTTCGTCGTTTTTTGAAAAATTGGACATTACACCTTTTCAAAAATCATCTTTTTCATCATAAAATTTAGGTTGTTTACCTTATAAATAGCTTTTGGAATTACTCAAATCGGGTCTAAAACTTTTCTGAATGAAAGGGTCAAAGTTCAAGTTCACCGATATTCTAGAACGTAGACCGGAGAGGTTTTAACTATTCTAGGGATTCCTATAATTTTTAGGACCTCTAAGAATCCCAAGAAACTTAATTTTTTCATTTAAAGATCCCTCCTTTGAGTTTTCTAAAAGTTATCCCAAATTACAAAAATGCCACCATATTTCGTTAAATTTTCTTTAGCCATTTAGACTCTGGTTTCTGGGCATCCTAAGCCTTGATTCCTAGTTTTGTAAAATTTAAAAGTTTATCCTAATTTTATTTAGCCTTAACTAATTCATTTTAGAAGACTCTTTTTTATATCTGACCCATTTCCGTTGTTTTTATGAAAAATGGATGTTGCATTTAACCTAAACACTTAAGAGAATTTAGAGTAAACATATAACCAATGAGGAGCTACCACTTTGATTCATTTTTTTTTTATCAATTAGAACTACTATGCTACTTGTTCTTCCTCGATTAGCAAGAAAAATTACCTTTGACTGTTGAATATCTAAAAAACTTGAATTGTGTTTAGCTTAGCAATTTTACATTTTGGTTTTGTTTTCCTTTTTATTTTTTGTATTTTGTCCAAGAGTGCAAAAGCCTAAGTGTGGGGGCATTTGATATTTCAATATTATTATATTTTATATTCCTCATATTTAGTCTTAATAATAAATTATTATGGATCATTTGATGACTTTGGGATTATTTTATATTAAGTAGGCTTAATTTAGATTAATTGACTTTAAATGTATTTTTATTATATTTATCCAACAGAGGCCTAATTATTTTTTAATTGTATTTTACAAGATAGAAGATTCCTAAAAGGATTATGTTAGAAGACTCCCACAAGGATTTCAATATTACTTTAAAATTAATATTAAATTTTTTATTGGAGAAGACAACTTCGCCTATTTAAGGAAGAGAAGACGTCAACACACACATTCTATCTTCTATACTTTTTATTATTGTTTTCATCTTCTTTCATGAATTCTAATTCGTTTGATTTATCTGAGAACATGTTTTGATTTAATCAGTTGATTAATCAATTAAATTCATTTTGAACCACGTTAGGATTCTGCATGTGTCTTTGGTCAAGTGCAAAACTGTTTGGCTTCGTATTGTTGACAAAAGCGTGGCTGTATTCTGATTAGCAATACGAACTAATTAAAATTCTAAATGATAGTTTAAGAACATTAATTAAAATAACCAGAGGATTCAAAATCAAACCAAAAGTATTTTTAGGTGACAAAGATAAAGAACTATCAGGGAAAGAATTTTGGATTGGTTGCGTAATATTCTGATTGAATTTCATTTCATTGCATTTTATTAATTGAGTTGCTATTCGGTTTGTTACGTTTTTGAACTCCCAATTCTTGCAATTTTATATTTTCGCATCCTAAACTAATTGATTTGATTAATAGCTCCATTGAAGATGACCTAGTAGGTATTATACTGCAAATAAACAAAATTCACTAATCTTGGCTAGTGTGACAACTGCGAGTAAATAATAAATTTCTTTACCTGTTGCCACTAAAGACTCCACTACAGTAGTATTAGTGACAACTTGGTGACGACCCTTTGTCGCTATTATAAGTTTTTAATGGCGATTTTTGTTATTTTGTGTGATGACTTTTGTCGCTACTAAAAGCTTTTTTTTTTTGTAGTGTTTGTTACATGGCCTCTAGCATAAGTATTTTCATCCCAACTTAGTATTAATCTATAAGGATTGTTGAAGTGAGAAATCAGCCTCTTACATTTAATTATAAATAGGATTTAATGTTTCCATTTTAATTCAAAAGTGTTTTGTTACATTTTAACCTTTAAAAATACCAATTGTGTAAAAGATCCTAATTTAAAGAGGTAAAATATAGTTTCTCCTTTTTACTTTGCTAAGACTATTATTAATTGGAGAAACTACATTTTTTCCCTTGAACTAAGGTCTTATTATAAAATTAAAACATGAACTTTAAAATATAACAAAATGCTTTCTTAAATTTTGGTTTAAAATAAAAGTATGTTGAATGACAATTAAGAGTAACCACAAGAGGGCACATGATTGTCACGTGGCCTCTCATATCTACATTTTAATTTATCCCAACTCGACATTAATTTGTGAAAATTTTTTAAGCGAGAATTTTTTAAGCTAGTTTTAATTGAGATTTACCATTTTAATTTTAATCTAACAAGAAGCTATTTTGTTACATTTTAAAGTTTAATTAACAATTTTGTAATTAGGCATTTCTTTGAAACACTAGCGAATCTACATTGTGATGAGGGGGCCATTTGCCCTTCTCAATTTTTTTTCTAATTTGCATGTATGAAATGTTAAATCTTGATATTATACGCCATCTTTAGTATTTTGAACCCATTGGATTTATTAAACTCACTAAATTTACAAATGCATTTTTTTATTATTTGACATTTTAATTTGAAGCCACTAAATCCACACACACACATATATCTTTTCATTCCTTTTCTTTCTTATTTTCTTTTTTTCTCCTGTTAATCTTCTTCTTTTCCTATTTCTCCTCACTTTTCCTTCTTTTTTTTTTATTTCCCTTAGCTTTATTCAAATTTTATGCACTACTTCTTCTCTCTCCATCTTACTACCCCTAATCTGATTTTTTTTCTTTTTTTTAGTCTCTTTGTCCACGACAACAATGAATGCATTTTCTAACAAAGCCATTTGACAAAATTATGACATATGTTACAATTTTTTTAATTTTTACATTATTTTTTAACTAAATTTTAGTTAAAAACCAAAAAGTTCTATTAGAAAATAGTATTACACAACAAAAAGCAACAAAAAAATTAAGTAAAACCGACAAAAATTTGCATGATTAGCTAAACCTGCTATGTCTCTATTGAAAAAATTGCGACAAAATAATAATATATCACTACATATATAATAATATGTATAATTTAAAAAAGATCAATATAAATTATAAAAAATTTAAATTTAAATTAGATACTAAATAATAAAAATATAATAAATTAGAAATAATATATTCAAAATATTTATTTAATTTATATCATAATTACATCATAATTATGTTATTTATAGTTGTTATTAAATATTAAATAGTTGTTTAATAAATTAATTATGATATTATTTAATAAATATAAAAAAATTAGATTTTTCTATTAATTATTATATATTATTAATTATGATAACTTATAAATATTATTTACTATTTATATTAATTATTGAAAATTATTAAGTACTCAGTATTAATTTTAATTTCACTAAATGATCTCATATTAGAGGATTTTTTCTAAAATTTTTAGTTAGTTTAAATATAACATTTTTACTTCATAAAATTAAAAATAATATATAATTTTTATTTAAATTATATATTATATATTTCCTAAAGGAAAGTTTTTAAAGAATTTCTAATTTTATTTTTTATACAATTAAATAAAAATTAATTAAATTTTTTAATTTTTATTTTTAAAAAATTTTGGTTATTTTTTATATCATTTAAATTAATTTATAAAAGATACATTAAATATTAAGAATAATATATTAAATATTAATAAAATGATAATAATGAAATATAAATACATTATATATAATTAATTGATATAAATAATAATTAAAATTTTCAAAAATAAAATTAAAATGAAGTAATGAAATTAATTTTTATTTGTTTATTTTGAAAAATAAAAATAAAATTCTTTTAAAAGAAAATATTTGGAAACAATTAATAGAAATATGGTTGGATATGTCCAACCATATTTTTAATATATAATGTATAATTTAAGTGAAAATTATATATTATATATAATTTTATGAAGTAAAAATATTAAATCTAAACCAAATAAAAATTAAAAAGATAGCTCTAATATGTAATAATTTAATAAAATTAAAATTAATACTAATTAATTTTAAATAATATTAATAATATATCTATATATATTTGTGTATATATATGTATATATAAATAATCAAATTATTTTTCATCTAATAATTCATCTTTATTTTTATTATTATCTCTATCTTTCACATCCATCTAAAGATCTATCTTTGAAAAAATCTCTCATTAAATAAAATTGAATTAAAAGAGGAGTATATAAGTGGAAAGAACCTATAAATCTAATGCTTTAAGGTTTTAAATTGATAAGTACTATAACATCCACTTATATAGTTCTTTTTAAAAGTTCAAAAAGAAGGATCAATGAATGTCTATAATATATGAAGCTCCTCTGGGATCCAACAATGATATTAGAGGCTGGTTCAACATGAACAAAAATAAAGATGATAATTCAAATGGATGAAAACCTTCATTTGTACTCATGTAAAATAGAGGGTTTAGTTGTTAGACATAGTCATATGAACATTGGGGCCTTAGTGATAAGATGTGGTCCCTCAGGTCCAACATTCTTTGTTTAGTCTAAGATAGGGCTCGATATCTTAGACTTTTAAATAGCCCTTATTTATTTTAACAAAAAAGTGAATTTTCAGTTTAACGACTCGCCAGTAGCCAATTCTTGTAGCTTTTAGTCTCTTCACCAAAGCTAAATTTACTTTCACACTGGGGTTCGGGAAAGTCTCAAATATTAGAGAGATCTATTAGGCCTTTTTCACTAAACTTTTAAGAGGAGATGGGGGACTTGATACTATCTCTTAACCTAAAATCTTAAGATATTAGGTCTATGGGTCATTTTCATTTATATACCCTTTATCTAGTTTTAGTTTATCTAATGTAAAACTTTTTCAAAGTCGAGTCTTTAGACAGTTATGCAAGATAGAAATGAATATGAAAATGAAGATAAATTATTAGATAAAAGATAATTCAATTATTGACATATATGTATATATATATTCACTATTAATATTAATTATTTCAATTATTAATTTATTAATTATTAAGTATGAATAATTTTTTATATTAATTATTAAATTATTATCCTTTTATATTGTTTATTTATATTCATTATTATAAGTTATTAATTATGATAACTTGTAATTTGTGACAATCCTACCTTCTGGTCATTGTATTGATGGTTAAATGCGCGATTATTAATTAATGATCAAGGTTTGAGTTCATTATATTTTATTACATTACAAAAGTATGGAGAAATTTGAACCTTGATATTAGGGTCATCACTTAACAACCACACAAGTGAGAATGCATAGAAGAAATTATATTATCATGAGGGGTCTGTGATTCAACCATTCATCAGTTCCAACATACCAAAAACCTCCCACAAGGATTCCTATATTATTTCCTAGCATTACCACAGTTTAAAGACTTGAGCTGTGGCCTATACCTTTCTCACCGCGGCCAAGTTGCTCTCTGGAATTACTGGGAAAATTTCGTAAATCTCGTCGCGGCGGAAATGCCTCCTGGAACTACTGTTCCCAACCCCTCACGATTCTCGTCTCGGCGCAATACATTTGCGCCGCAGCGAGTTTTGCTACTGTCCAACTCGTAATTAATTTCCTCAACTCGCGCCGCGACAGGACATAATACGCCGCGACGAGTTCCGATTCTGTTACCCTCTTGGGCGATTTTTTTTGTTCTGCGCCACGGCGAGATTTCTTAAGCCGCGGTGCTCCTCACCACTGTTACTTCCCAGACCAATTTTTTTCCCTTTGTGCCGAGGCGAGGTTCGTTGTGCTGCAGCGCCCTTCGACTCTGTCTCTCATTTGGCCTCGGCGAAGCTCTCTTAGCCACAGCGTGACTCCCTCCTGGAGCTATATCTCCCAAGTTTCATTCCACACACTCTAGCCCTCATCCTAAGTGCACTCTAAGACCACTTTCTCTCATTGTATATGACACAAATGGTATTTCTCTACCCTATTTACCCATCAATCCGTCCATTACCATTGCAAAACTTAAATACTACTTCCTACTTGCCCAACTAACTCATATCAGCACATTCATGAATATATGACAGCAAGGACACATGCATTAGCAACAATTAACATCCCATGCACATTCCATAGAGATTCCATTCAACAATAGCTTATGTCCACATCCAAGGCATCATATGACTACAATTCTCATTTGATAATCCATATCACAATTTCAACAAAACTACATATATGATACTATAAGTTCATACATTAATATTCAACTATAATGAGACTTAAATCCTTAACGGTTACATTTCAATCAAACAAAATATGAATGCCTACACTTGGCAACATGAATACATGATGATGCTATGTAAACTAATAACAAAATTGCATCTCTACTAAATAAGCCAGCCTAAGTGTAGCCTTCTCCCATATATTGGAGCTCATGGATTTTCATCCACTTGCTTCCCTTTCTCCTTACCCGAAGAACCTTCACCTGAAATGTTAATCCCATGAAACGGGGTGAGATATAAATCTCAGTAACCAAGGCAATTCCATCATATATCCAGTTTAATTAGCATATATGCATGAATCAAAATCAACATTAGAAACATATCCATCATATCAGCAAATGAAATAATTAGGCTATTATGATTACTATCCCATACTAGCAATCATATTATCACATGTTAAAGGCCATTAACACCAGGAGAGGCCCGTCCACGGCACCTACTCCCTATTGAGCACAACCGAAGCTCTGTGCATCTAGGGTTTGATCATAACCCGATACTCGATCGAAGCACATGCACAGGTGGCAGCCGCACCACAGCTCCACCATGGACTCACAAGGTCCAATACAACATAACAGATAGCCAATCAATTTATTCAACATTTCAAATCATTCATATACAGCAAATATGAAATTAACACAGATATATGCATGGAATTTTGATGTACCCAGTTACCTCACTTGTAGATAAATTTGCAACAACCATCACAAATCTCAAATTCAGATTAGAGTGTCCTTCATCAGAAAACTCAATATTCCACCCAAAATCCTAACCAAATTCGTACAGAATTAATATCCATTTTATAAATCAGCTATGGGGGTCTCAAATTAATAAATAAAGCATCAAAATAGAGGGTTTAAACTCACCCAAGGTCAGCCCTAACCTCAACTTACGAATTTCACCAAGAAAATCCCCAAATTCTCACATTTCAAATTTTGGTTAGGGTGAAAATACTCCAAATGAAAAACTAATTGGACCAAATTAAAGAGAAAGATGACGGGATTAAGTTGTATAACTATTACCTTGGCTGAATCTTGCTTTAAATATGAGAAAATGCAGAATTCTTGCCCCCAACCTTAGCCTCCTTCTCAACCTTCGAATTTTGGGATATGTTTTGTGTTTCAACAAGTGTGAGAAAGAGGCTGATGTATTAGGGTTTTAGTTGGGCTTAAGTTAGGTCAAAAATGGGTCATGGGTTGCTCCAAGGTCCATCTCCATTTGGGCTTCAGATTTTAAGTTGTTGAGTTAGTTTCAAGGTGTTAGGTTGCTGAAATTCAATTGGGCCAGACCAAGTTTTAAGAGCCCAAAGGCTTTGGGTCTGCACAAGGGTTATTGGGCTAAGTATAAGAGCCTATATAAGGTGGGTATTGGTCCTCCATCACATTGGATCAAGTTGGGTCTGCACCTAGCTTATTAGGCCTCCATTAGCCTCTTATCATGGCCTCTTACATTAATTTGGGCCTAAATGAAATTTCTCTCCTAATTAAATTTCAAACCCATATTAATAAATTTACCTTTCTAAAATCTCCATTTACTTAACTTGCCTAATTATCCTATATTAATTATTGCTAATTAATCTAATCCGTGATTAACACCTTAATTAATTATGAAGTGTTACATAATTTTTATTTATTATTCAATTATTTATCTAAAATTAGTAATGATTAATAATTATTAAGTATTGACTTTAATTTTGTTAAATTATCTCATATTAATGCTATTTTTAATTTTTATTTTCTTAAATTTAATGTTTTTATTTTATAGAATTATATATAATATAAAGTTTTTTTTAGTTATATATTATATATTTCTCTAAGAAACATATTTCCTATATAAAGGTGGTTGGACATGTCAAACCACATTTCTCTAAGAAAAAATTTTCTTACAAGAAAAGTTTTTAATTTATTTTTAAAAAGTTTCAATTTTAATTTTTTTAAAATAAATAAATGAAAATAAGTTACATTTTTTAATTTTTATTTTAAAAATTTTAAATTATTATTTATATCAATAATGAAATGTAAATATATTATATACAACTAATAATTAAATTAATAAATTAGAATTCTATAATCTATATTGTATATCTCCATATTATAAAATTTTATATATTTATGTTAATAATAATAATAATAATGAATTTAGTTCTTATTTTGTTTAAATTTAATATTTTCTTTCATAAAATTATATATTATATATTTGGTTTATAAATTTAATTACACACTTGTAATATATTACAAAACACAAAATCTTATAAAAAAAATTAAATAGATAAAGGCTTAGAGGTGCAAATTAAAAACAAAAAAACAAAGGTAATTTTCCACGTACCAATTTTTTCACACCTCTCTATATAATTTTAAAGTTTTGCTATTTCATTTTATTTTCTCATCTCAGTTTCTTGTCATTTTTTTTAAGTTGTTCATTGTCATTTTCATTTTTTTGGTTGAAGCTTTTTAACTCTCTCTGGTTGTGGTTTGACTCTCTAATTTTTTTCTCTTATTTATCAGGTTCCTTTATCAAATTCATATTTTCAGACCTATACTTATGAGTTGTATCTGCTTGCTTTCTATGTTGTGTGGGTGTTTATTAATTTATTTTGAATTGCTAGTTTTTACTATTTTATTGAATTTTCATCTTTCCTCTTCATTTATTAATTCTCATTACTAATAATTTTCTTTTTCTTTTTGGTATGTGATTATTTGAAATAATCATTTGCTTTTTGTGTAAAAAATTATCTGGTTAGATTCTGAAAATTTTTGGATCTGAATTTGGTTTCATTTTTGCTTTAAGTGTTTTTCTTAAGTTTTGATTTAATTTTTTTAATTTTATTTCTTTTATTTTATTGAAAATTTTTGTTTAGAAGCTAGAAGTTAGAAGATAAAGAAGAAAAATCCAAAAAAATGCGAAGGAGAAGACAAAACTACCAACCAAGCTTAGAATATCTAAAAAACATACCCAGAAAACTTAAAAAATACTATGAAACTAAATTAAATATAACATTAATTATTATTAATTTTAAACAGTCATAATATAAAATAAAATGTGCTTAATATATATATAATTATTATTATTATTATTATTATTATTATTATTATTATTAAAAAGATGTAATAAAATGTGTTTTAAAAAAACTAATGGCTCTATCTAGAATTATTTCCGACAGCATAGAGGTCAAACAATGTCCGATCACTTAGCAATCAAAAATTATTTTTTAAAAAGTTTATAAATTAATTTTTTAACTTTTTCATTAATTATTTTTGAACACTTATAAATATTTAATTAACTTAATTAAAATAATTATTATTAATTATTATTAACATGATTTCCTAATTCTTTTTTATTATTCAAGTTTTTACTAATATTATATTTATATTGAATAAGATTTTTCTTTACAATAAATTTTCCATTTATTAATATGATATGACATGATTTCAAAAAATAGAGAGGGTGGCAGAGGAGAGAAAATGATGAAAAAAGACAAATCAAAACAAATTAGCTACAACAAAAATAGTGACAAGTTGTCCGACAAATATATTTATTGGATGAACACAATTTCTGACCCTTCTGATAGACATTTTCGAACAAAAATTAATGTCATTCTTGTAGTGATTATTCATGTTCTTCATATCTTGCTCTATTTCTTTGCATCCAAATAATGTCTTGTAAATATAGTACTTTGAAAATATACAAAACTTCTTGATATATTAGTAGATAAAACAGTATTTGCAGTCCTATGTAAATATAGTTTTTTTTACAAATTAACAATTATAAATTTTTTTGTTTTATTAGATAAATTTTTTTACCCTCAAAATGCTTTGAGTTATTTATTGAATTATTATGATAAAGTTCAATGATGATATATATATATATATATATATTGTGTATATCTTTGTTATGCATTACATGATGATTGAGTAGAGGTAGAATTATATTCTCATGAGTATTTAGGTGGTAAAGTTGTTGATATTAATATAAAATATTCACTATTCATTCAAATTTGAACTTATTTCTAGATTTAAAAGAAAGTTAAGATGTTGTTAATTAATTAAATCTCATTTAGCTGAATTCAAAAGTTCAAATGAAAACATTTTACTTAAAAAAACATATTATAAAAGTATAATTTTTAAAAGAATATAAAAAACTTTTGAAGAAAAAAGTTTTTTGCCCCCACTGGCCAGAAACTGGTTCCACCAATGCTTTGAAGAGGTATAATGTAGTTTCTCTTTTTTAATTTCCTAACACTCTTAACTGACAACACTTTATTTTATAATAATTCATGAATTTTTTCAAGAAAAGGCGTGGTTAGTGAAAAGAAAATTGATCTTTTGAGATTTGTTATTTTTCAAGAGCTTGCAATTATTTGTATTCCGAAAATTGGCGCCAGTAGTGATCCTCCAGTTACATCAAGGACGAAGGGCATTATTCTCTTGGCATGCTCAAACTTTGAACCTTGCTAACCACATTATTTACTTATTTATTTTTTACCATAACTAAAAGTTTGCATCAGCCAAAACTAAACGCAAAGACAGAGGAAGTAGCTTAGGGTCTCGGGGCTAGAAAGCCCCAACGCTGTTGAGCATGGTGGACTGTTGAGACGTAAGGTACAAATAATATCAATAGGTGCTTATATTGAGAGTCAAAGGGTTAAGTACCAACTGAAGTTACTAATCGCGTTTTCCAATATGCAACATATGATTGAGGCAATAATAATACTAGGGCTGATAACTAATAGGGATTAACCAGAGATTCTCCTTTCTTCTCACGCCCGCAGCAAACGTCTCAGTCAAGTCAAAATCTTCATGAGTGACTCCATTTGGCAGCTTCCAATCAAAATGATAGAGCAAATTAGCAAGTGGAAGCTCAATGTTGGGTAAAGCAAAGTTAATTCCAGGACAAATTCTCCTTCCAGCACCAAATGGGATATAATTAAAGTTCGTTCCTCTGAAATCAATAGGGTCATCCAAAAATCTCTCTGGCTTAAAGGTCTCAGCTTCATCCCAAAACCTGGGATCTCTTCCTATTGCCCATCCATTGACAATGATTTTGGTCTTTTCAGGTATCTCATATCCATTGATCACACATCTATCGGTATTTTCTCGCGGAAGTAACAGCACCCCAGGCGGGTGCAGTCTTAGGGTTTCTCTCACAATTGAGTTCAAATATTTCAAATGGTGAATCTCACTTTCATCGACATATCCTTTTCCATTGTAGATCCTTCTAACCTCAGCTTGAGCCTTCTCCATCACCTTTGTGTTATTAAGCAATTCTGCCATTGCCCACTCTACAGTAGTTGATGATGACTCGGATCCAGCGATGAAGATATCCTGAACATGGATTATAGGTTCTTTTTTTGAAGGACATCTTGGAATGAAAACGATAAAACCGGTATATGATATGAATTCATATGTTAGATGCTCACATTGAGCACCAATAGTTAGGAGAGCCTCCCCAACTAATTACCTCTAATAGGTGGCTGATTCTTCAATGGGAGCAAGCTGCCACAAAATGTATCCTCAATAATAAGAGTATACTATAATTACTTGGGTCCATCAATTTAGTCCTTTAAAATTAATTAAATCATTTCACTCCTACAAAGTTTCCAAGACCCAGCAATACATAATCATGACATAAATTCTCTTGACTTTCAATTCAGTATTAATAAATTCTTTAAAAGTTTTTTATTGATAGCGATTATCTTCGAACAATTAAATTGATGGATATGCATATTTAACTATTTAAGGGATCCAAATGAATTTACTCTAGTAATTATAATGAAAGTAGAAGGAGACCTAGCCAACCATATATACTACATCAACATAAGGGGCGCATAGCCCATTTATACAATATAGATCACTAAGATGACTGGGACACATACATGCCCATTAACCTGAATGATATAACTGTTCAATTTTAAGAAAATATAAAATAAATGAAAGCTCATAATGAATAAAATTCTTACATAAGCTACTCACCAGAATGACGGCTTTGATGTGGTCGTGAGTTAAGGGAAGTTCTAGATCATTTTCCTGCTGAATCCTCAGAAGAACATGAAGTAGATTCTCCTCATCATTCTCACTGCTTCTCTCTTCCCTTTCTTTGTGATCCTTGATGATGTTTTCCAATATTCCATCATTCAATCTGTGGACCATTTCAACTTTAGCTCTCATCCCAGTAATCACTTGAAGCACTTTGATAGAAGGAAAGAGATCAGCAACTGAAAAACCTCCCACCAGCTTCATTATATCCTTCAAAGTAGATATGAAAGCTTCTTGATCTCTAGACTTCTTACAAAAGGCTGCTCTCGCAGTTATGGAATTTGTAGTTGTGAAAATTTTCTCACTGAGATTTATAATTGACCCTTCATTAGAGAATATATCTTTGACAAGTGCAGATACCTCCTCTTCTCTTAAGAACCTGAAGGATCGAACTCGCTTCGCAGTTAAAAGCTCTAGAGTACATATTTTTCGGAGTTGCCTCCAATGGTTTCCATGTGGGGAAAATCCAATGTCTATGTTATTGTAAGTGATGATCTTGGCTGCAAGAAGAGGGGGCCTATTGGAGAAGATTAGTTCATGTGTTTTATAGATCTCTTTGGCCATTTCTGAGGAAGTGACTATGATATTAGATGTCTCTCCTAGCTGAAGGTGCATTAAGGGTCCATACTTGTTTGCCAAGTTTCTTAAGGAGTGATGGGGTAGTGACCCTACAATTTGATGGATGTGGCCAATGAGAGGTAACTTCCATGGCCCTGGGGGGAGGGTTTTGATGGATTTCTTGGAATTGGATCGCTTGTATATCAGAAGGAGGAAGCAAAACAAGGTGAAGAGGAAGATCGGAATCTCCATGATCACAAAAATGGAACGCCAATGTTGTTTAGGGTAGAATGTTTTATATATCTTTGACTTGAATTGCTGGTTCAGAATGAATATATTACTAATAATAGTTTCTGTGACGTATTGTATTCATTTATTTTTCGGAAAATTATTTTTGTGCGTCCAATGAGATACTATATTTTAGAACGGTGCTTTAAGAATGTTTTTTTTTTTTCCTTTTTGGGTTGCAGTTAGGTTAATAAGGAGGGATATTATAGTTTCTTGCGAACTGCGAGTATGAAAATAATAACTCTAAAATGGTATCCCTACCAGTTTCTCAAAATAATACCAAATATATATATATATATATATATCTCAGAATTATACTTAGATTCAATTACTTATATTTGTACTATCAGATTCATTAATTAAAATATAATAAGTATATAATTCTTCAAATAATAACATGATAAATATATGATTTAATTGAAATATTATATAATTATCTACAAAATACATATATTTATCATATTATTGAAAAATATAATAATATAACTACTGTCACCTAATTAAATAATAATGACAGGGACAGTTATCATAAATTATTGTTAATTGGTTTTTTATTTTATTTTGTAATTGTGAATGTTACAGTGAATATTAACTTATTTTGATTTAAATATTATGTTATATTTGATTTTATTTTTATATTACTTAGTTTTGAATTTATTTAATGATATTTAAATTTTATTAGTATTTTTGTCTATTATTTATTATATTAATTTTGTAATATATATAATTATTATTGATTAGATTATCATTTGATTACGGAAAACCCATTAAACATAAGTTGGTCTCTGCATTAATTTAGCAACGAATTGGATTTTAAAACATTGACTATATCAATTACCCTCATTGAAGATGGCAGCAATTTTACTAAAAAAAATTAATCAATTTACACTTTTGTTTTGATCATGTTGAAGGTCAATGATGGCGGCATTTTTTATTTATAAAATTTGAAAAATACGACTAATTAACTTAACTCATTACATTTTATATTTGTCTCTGTCAAGGTTAATTGATATAAACACAATTTTTCAATAATTTAGTTCTTAAATATATAATAATTTTCTAGGTTCAATGAAGTTTCTAAATTAATATAATTAAATACTTTTTGGAAGCCCGATTTGATAGGGAAATATTTATTGTTCAAAAGTATTATTGCCTTTCTTATTTTGACATATATTAGCATCTACACCAGGATAACGCCACCACTATCATCATTATTGGTTGGTACGTAATTAGGTGATGAAGAAATGCATCTATCAAGTGATCCCAAAATTAGTTGGTATCTAATCTCCATTTCATTATCACCTAATTAAATAATAAATTAAAAATAAAATCATGCATAAAAACAATACTTAAATGAATAAATTCAAATATTGATGGAAAATATTATCTTTCATTATGTCTTGATGATTAACTATATGAATTGCAGTGCTTTGATAAAAAATATTTTTATTCTCTAGTTCTTCACCATCTTCAGCTATCCAAAAGTTAACTAAGTTAGTGGATTTGTAATCAATAAGATCATAGTTTCTGTGTTGCAACCTAAAGCATCAAAATATCATATAGAGATCCCAAAGAAAGAGGATTTTTGGCTAAGAAGACGATTTGCTAACTCTTTCAAGTTGTAGCACTATCCCCATACAACCATTGATCTACATGAAATACATTCAGTTATATGATCAATAATATTAACCTTCTAAGGTGTTAATATATTGCTTTCTGTCTCTAGCTATTTCAAATTTTCAATTTTGTCAAAACCAAAGGAGATTCTTCCACATGTATATCGCTCAGAGCTATGCATCAAAATAATCATCTTGATCAGCAGAAGAAGGAGTTTATTAAAATTTATTGCACAATGATAGCTGACCAAATTTGGGGAAATTTGTCAAGGCAAGTTGATTAAGAATACACGTCATATAACACTAAAAGATTCCATCCTCAACACAGAATTCACATCTGAAAATTTCAACATCAAATCAGGAACAGAGCAACCCCAAAATAAAATTCTTCTCCAAGACAAAATGGGATCACTGGAAAATTAAATCCCAAACATCAACTAGTAAGTAATGAAGATGAAGAATCAATGGAGTAGAGGGATAAAATTTTTTATCATTATATATAGGTCATCGTGATACAAATAAAAAAGTAATAAGTTGACTGCGGTTCTTTTTTTCTTTTGGGTCAAATTTGTTTAATAAAGATGGTTCATTTGTGACTTTTACCTGCACGTACCAATGAAAAACCTTAAGATTAAATCTTCACGTTGACCCTGCTATCATATATATATATATATATATATATATTAATTTAACCAAGGAAAGAGGACATGTAACATTCATTAAGTTCGTAAACGCAATTTCAGTATTCTTATATTAAATGTTAATCGCTTTGTCAATTGCCAGCAATTTAGATATATTATCATCAATTGATGAAAATGCCAGCTTGTTTGTTCCTGTTTTTTAAAATACAGGGGATGCCTTACTATTTTGATGAGCATGCTTCATGCAGTACAATTTTATATTCTGTGACCCTTAAAGTCATTTTTTATATCTACGGGCCTTTTTTTCTTCCCTTTTCTTTAAAGATAATCATCATATTCCTGTGAATAACTTTCATCTCTTTATATCAAATGTAAGCATTAGAAGCTTTCGGCTTTAGATTCCAATTTAGAGAACAATTCTTTCATGTTTCTATCTACCAGCATGTCCCTATCACGCCCCTCGTTTCAGGCTTCTGTCACTCCAAGTTTTATCTCTCTCTCTCTCTCCTTTTGTGTGTGATGTGCATGTGTGTGTGGGCGTGCAGATGATTGAGTCGCTATTTACTTTCGCATGATTTCAATTTTTTAACCTCCACACTATTACTACTAGTTGTGCGAAGTTTTACATTCTTGCATCTGTATTTTGGATTTATTTTGTTTTTTAGTAAAAAGTAATGGCTTTTTAATCCTAACACAAATGTAAAGATTGTTATCCTACACACAATTAGCGACCTTCACATCTTATGAACTGATCAAGATATCCCTCATCTTTCTTATTTTTTTTTAAATTTTAAGTGATTACAACCATATTGAATAATTGTTACCAAATTTATTAAAAATTAATTAGTGAATTTTTTATTATAAAATTCATAATCAAAAGATGCATCTATCTAATATATGATTAGAGTATTACTCATGCACTTTCTTTTCTCACAATAATGCACATTTTCTTTTACATGCTCTTATCTTTGACTAGAAACTTTGGTGTATTGTGATCTCAAATATCGTTATATTTTGCATATTATATGGTATGAAGGATTTCATTTATAATGTAAGAAACCATGGTACTTGTGGCATACATATTTAGTATGGTAATTTACAACATCTTTCATGAGAAATTCTAGTATATGTGTAACATCATTCCAAAAATTATAAACATCCATTTCTAAACTTATTTTTCTTTTTGCACTTATTTCGACATATAGTTTTGTTAATTGTATATTTCACGTGTTTAAGAAAATCTGATAATATCTTTATGCTTTCTTTTAAAGCAACTTTAGTTGGATACAATGCAATGAACAAAGTTCAAAGTAAACCTAATAATTATATATCCACTTTGAACTTCTTTTTTATAATTAATATCTATGTAGACTTTATGATAGAAAATTTTAAAAAAAAAAAGAAATGGCAATTTTTTTAAATTAAATGCATATGTTTGATGGGAATAGAGAGAGAACTAAAAAGATGCCCAATACAATTGAACTCTATTATGACACAAATTGGATGGCAATGATCACATTCCCTGCTTTTCCGTAAGCCCCTTTACTCCCTCAATCCCTAAATTGGCTATTGGAAAATCAACTTAATGATGGTTCATGGGATCTTCCTGATTACAATAAGCTATTAACCAAAGACTCTCTTCTATCCAAAGGACACTTTTAGATGTCACATCCATGTGTCACCATTAAAAGTTAATTCTAGAGGTGATGTTAGGTCCCTACTAAAAGTTTTAC
Source organism: Erythrophleum ivorense (assembly GCA_026724425.1). Taxonomy (NCBI): domain Eukaryota; kingdom Viridiplantae; phylum Streptophyta; class Magnoliopsida; order Fabales; family Fabaceae; genus Erythrophleum; species Erythrophleum ivorense. The sequence continues at coordinate 169,004 of JAIUCV010000974.1, forward strand.
ATAAATATATATATGTGTATATATATATATATATTATGAGTTTATACTAATGAAAATCACTTTCGGTGGCAAGATCCATGTGTCATTATTAAATGTCATTTTCAATGGCCATATCCATGTGTTACCACAAATTGTCAATTTTAATGGCGACCCCAAGTTCCCACTAAAAACTTTTGCATAGTTTTTTTTAATTTTAAGCTATTAAAAATTGCTTTTAGTGGAGACATCCATGTGTCACCGCTAAAGGTCATTTTCATTGGCCACATCTATGTGTTTCCTCTAAAGGTCAATTTTAATGGCGACCTCAGGTCCCCACAAAAGGTTTTGCATATTTTTTTGGGCGTAAATTTACGTTAATGAAAATCATTTTAGTGGCAACATCCATGTGCTGTCACTAAAAGTCATTTTCAGTGGCTATAATTATGTGTTGCCACTAATGGTCAATTTTAATAGCAACCCAAGGTCTCCACTAAAAGTGTTGCATTTTTTTTTTGGGGTAAATTTACACCAATAAAAATCCCTTTTACTGGCAACATCCATGTGGCACCATGAAAGGACAATTTTATTGGCTACGTCCATGTGTCACCACCAAAAATCAATTTTAGTGGTGATCCTATGTCCCTAATAAAAGTTTTGTATTTTTTTCTTTGTAAATTTACACCAATAAAAATCACTTTCAGTGGCGACATTCATGTGCCACTACCAAAAAGTCATTTTCAGTGGGCATGTCCATATGTTACCACTAATGGTCAATTATAGTGGTGACCCTAGGTCTCTACTAAAAGTTTTACATATATATATTGTAAATTTACACCAATAAAAATCACTTTTAATGTTGACAACCATGTGTACTAATGTCATTTTCAATGGGCACATCCATGTGTTGCCACTAATGATCAATTTTAGTAGCAACCTTAGGTACCCATTAAAAGTTTTACATTTAATTATCTGATTAATTATTAATTTTTTTATAAACTTATGCCAATAAAAAATTACTTTTAGTGATAATATCCATGTATTGCCCCTAAAGGACCATTTTAGTGGCAATCCTATGGTCCCATTAAAACTTTTGCATTTTTTTCTTTTTGTAAATTTATGCCAATGGAAATCCCTTGTACTAGTGACTTGCATATGCCACTACTAAAGGTCATTTTCAATGGCCACATCCATGTGTTACCCATTGTCAATTTTATTGGTGGCCACAAGTCCCTACTAAAAGTTTTGCATTTGTTTTTTGTGTGTGTAAATTTACGCAAGTAGAAATCACTTTTAGTCACAACATCTATATGTTGCCACTAAAGGTCAATTTTAGCGACGACCCCAGGTTCCCACTAAAAGTTTTGTATATATATTGTGTAAATTTATGTCTATAAAAATCACTTTTAGTGGTAACATTCATGTGCTTTCAGTATTAGTCATTTTCAAAGGTCACATCCTTGTATTTCCACTTAAGGCCAATTTTAATGGCAACCCCCACTAGAAATTTTGCTTACATTTCTCTTTTTTTTTTTGGTAAATTTATGCCAATAGAAATTAGTTTTAGATGTCACATCAATATGTTATCACTAAAGGTCACTTATAGAGGCCACATGCATATGTCGCCACTAAAGGTCAATCTTAGTGGCGACCCCATTGAAAGTTTTGCATTTTTTTTGGGGCTAAATTTACGCTAATGAAAATCACATTTAGTGGTGACATCCATATGTCATTAATAAAGGTCTCTTTTGAGGCCACATCCATATGTCGCCACTAAAAGTCACTTTTAGTGGCTACCCTAAGTCCCTACAAAAAGTTTTTCATATATATATATATATATATATTATAAATTTAAGCCAACAGAAATCATTTTTAATGGTAACATCCATGTGTCGCCACTAAAGGTTACTTTTAGAGGTCACATCCATGTGCTGCACTAAAGGTTAGTTTTAATGGGGAACCCAAGTCCCCACCAAAAAGTTTTGCATTATTTTTTTGAAAATTTATTGAAATAAATATCACTTTTATGCAAATAATAAGCACTTTCCTTCAAAAAACTGTCATCTCTTTACATTAGATGTATGCATCCAAAACTTTTAGCTTTAAATTGCAATTTAGGGAAGAACTCCTTCATATTTCTATCTACCACCATGCCTTTGTCATGCCCCTCCATTCAAGCTTCTATCACTATAGGTTTCATCTATCTCTCTCTCTCTCTCTGTCTCTCCCCCTCCCCCTTCTCTTTTTTTAGTAAATTTGCTCAAATTTAAGATCACTTTTATGCAAATAATAAGAGCTTTCCTTTAAAAATACTTTTATCTCTTTATATTAGATGTAAGCATCAAAAGCTTTCGGCTTTAAATTTCAATTTAGAGAAGGACTCCTTTATGTTTCTATCTACCACCATGCCTTTGTCACGCCCCTCCTTGCAAGCTTCTGTCACTATAGGTTTCATCTCTCTCTCTCTCTCTCTCTCTCTCTCTCTCTCTCTCTCTCTCTCTCTCTCTCTCTCTACATGTGTGTGTATGTGTAGATGATTAAGTTGCTATTTACTTTTTACATGATTTCAATTTTTTAACCTCCACACTACTACTAGTTGTGTGAAGTTTAACATTCTTGCATTTGTATCTTAGATTTATTTTGTTTTTTAGTAAAAAGTAAAGTCTTTTCAATCCTAAGACAAATGTAAAGATTGTTCACTTACACAAAACTAGAAATTTTCACATGTAATGAATTGATCAAGATATCCCTCATTTTTCTTATTCTTTTAAATTTTAAGTGATTACAACCATATTGAATAATTATTACCAAATTTATTAAAAATTAATTAGTGTATTTTTATTATAAAAATTCATAATCAAAAGATGTATCTATCTAATATATGACTAGAGTATTAATCATACACTTGCTTTTCTCACAATAATGCACACCTTCTTTTACATGCTCTTATGTTTGACTAGAAAATTTGGTATATTGTGATCTCTAATACCATTATATTTTGCATATTATATAGTATGAAATTTTTCATTTATAATGTAAGAAACCATGGTACTCATATTATACATATTTAGTATGGTAATTGGTAGTATCTTTCATGAGAAATTCTAGTATATGTGTAACATCATTCCAAAAATTATAAACATTCATTTCTAAATTTATATTTCATTTTGCACTTATTTCAACATATAATTAATTTTTAACTGTATATTTCACATGTTTAAGAAAATCTGATAATATCTTTATGCTTTCTTTTCCAACAACTTCGATTGGACCTAATGAAGTGAACAAAGTTCAGAGTAAACCTGTAACACCTTCATTTCTAGCTCCTACCCATCATGCTTTACATGCTCATGTACATATGGGAAGCATAGAAAGGAGATCATTTTTTTTTTTGGTTCATATTCTTTCCCACATGACATCATGCATGGGTAGACATTCACTTTAGTGTCACATGGACCAGGTGAGCTCTTTCTATGCATCCTCATGTTTAATTGCACTATTACCATTTATTTCAATCCCAAAAACATGCTTGAAACTTATGGAAAGCAAAAAGGGATGTGAGACATGCAAATTCGTTTTGGCAGATTTGGCCTCACTTCTGAGCAACGTTTGGAAATTCATAACTAAATACAAAAAAATCGAAAACGTGCTCTCTTGGTCACTTTGGAAATCTTAGACTGTCTACTTCATAGAAAAAATATATACAACTCATAACATCTCACATGTAATGCGTTTGACACGCGAAATCATCTACTGGTTGGAGGGGCTCTGCTACTGTCACAATTTACTGATATGGACTTTGAAAATGTCTAACTAATTCCAAAAAAATCCACTGCATGCAAATGATCTCACTATGGAAATATGTGGATGTTAACTAGAGAGGAAAAATAATTCCAGATCAGTTCATCCAGCCAAACTCCCGGAAACCGATGAAACAGTACCTCGGGTCTGGTAGGATGACTGATTCTGGCTGGAACTTAGAAATTGCATATCTTCCTCTCTAGACCTCCAAATGAGGTGATTCTAGTTCCTAAAAGTCACTGTGCCCATCTAGTTTCTGCATATAAAATTTCGTAGCCATTGGACTACGTTTGACCCTCGGATGACACAAATTCCAAACTGACCAAATGAACAGTGTTTCTGGAAATTCGAATTTCTGGTATCAAATTTGAAAAATCATAGAAAATGCTATAAACCTCCAAATGACTTGATCTTTAGCTTCCCAAAAAACTCTAAACAAGATCTAGTCACATGTCAAATTTCAAAGCAAAAAGAGGTCATTTGATCAGACTTGGACATCATGTGAAAAAGGGCCACTTTCTTGTTTTGAAATGGGCTACTGGGGTCCAATCTTAGTTCTTCTACCTCTAAGACTCTTTGAGCACATGAGAAAGCATCCATATGGGCTATTAAACATGGCTCAAGTGTCTACTAACTTAGATTGGAGAAACTCACTATCCCATACCCACACATACATCCATGTGGCCAATACTAACATCATGCTTTTCATAAAAAGACTTGCTTCCTTCTTCAAAGCAATTCTAATTTTCATACATACATGATAAATACATTGGTTTACATCCATTTACAAGTATTCATAGGTGCTACATCATATACATCATTGGATTACATCTTTTAACATAACTACAAAATAGTAACAAAAGGCTCTTTTACAATTCCTTCATTAAGTTCCCTAGCTTCAAGCTTGGTGGCTCCTATTTCTTGCCTCACTTGGTCCACCTAGCATGTTGGGATGGTGGAGAGGGGGAGTGAGATTCAAAGAATCTCAATAGCTCATCTCTCATTCAATCATACACACAAAGCATGCAAACAAGTCTCACAATATATGCATGAGCATGTTAGCATATGAAATCATAGAAAAAGCATTTGCAACATCTGAGTTAGCCATACATAAAAAGAATATTTTCAACATGTGAGTAGGCCATACATATCATATAAAAGCTTGCCAAGTAAATGGATTAGCCTCACTCACTCACTTGTAGATTTTGGACTTGCCTCACCCATTCTTTAAGAGGTTCTTAGACTCAACCCTTACTCTTTGGGAGTCAACCTCACTTTTGGGAGACTCTTTACTTTGTCTCAACCAACTTGAGGGTTTTTGGCTCATCCTCACCAAGGCTAAAGGGTTATTGGTTTTTCCATCCTCAAGCAAACTCAAGAAACCATATAAAACATCATTGCAATACATGAGGTATCATTATGCTAGCATACTTTTCATGGTTCAAAATATACATACACACATGCAAGACAATGTAAGCACACATCTTATGCATGAAAGAAGGTGGAGAGAGCTACCTTTTTGGTTATTCATAACTTTTCCTTTCAACTTGTCTCCTCCCTTGTGGTTTTCACCATCAACTCTAGATAGAAGTGATTCTCTTGAGCCTAGCCACACAAGAAGCATAGAATTATTTTCTGAATACTTATTCATAAGCTAGGGATTTCTTTCTAGCAACCCTACTAAACATGTAAGAGCTAGGGTTCTCTCTCTCACTAGAAACTCATCCACTCTCCTTCCTCTCTCAAGCTCTCACAAAGGAAGCAAGGGAAAAGTAAAGATGTATGGGTCTTGGTCTTCTTCAAGAGGGGTTTTCTACTCTCCCTCCTCTGAACCAAGCTCAAGACATGGCTACTTTAACTACCAAAACCATGGGAAGAGAGGATAAGGAGAGATGAACAACATGCTAAGAGAAAAGCCATAGAAATCCTTACCTTTCTTGTTCTTCCTTCCTCCTCTAGGCTTCTCTCTCTCTCCTCTGCCCTTTTCTCTCTCTTAGAGTGAGCTTAAGTCGATTACAGAGTGAAAGAAGGAGTTGGGACGCTTTAATAAGTCAAATCCTCCTTTTTCACGCTTTTCCAAACTAACCCTCGCTATAGCGAGCCATAACCCTCGCTACAGATAGTTCGAATCAGTCCCAGACCTCTGCTTTCGCTATAGTATTTGCTACGGCAAGCAGCTCCCTGGATTTTGTATGGGGTGCTTGAACTTGCTATAGCTATAAGCATTTTCGCTATAGCGAGAAGGCACTCTCGCTATAGTTAGACCATTTCTCGCTATAGCGAACAGGTACATTCGCTTTTTTCAGCCCTTTAAAAATTTTCAGCTTTTCTTTTCTCTCTTTTTTTTTTCTTTTTCTTTTCTTTTCTTCTTCTTTCTTTTTCCTGGTTGTTACAAAACCTAATATTGTATATAATCTCTTTGAACTTCTCTTTTATTATTAATATCTATGTAGACTCTATAGTATCAAGTAGAATTTTAAAAAAATGAAATGGTTTGTTTTTTAAATGAAATGCAGATGTTTGAGGAGAATAAAGAGAGAATCAAAAAGATGCTCAATAAAGTTGAACTCTCTATATCTTGTTATGACACAGCTTGGGTGGCAATGATCCCATCACCTGCTTCTCTACGAGCCCCTTTGTTCCCTTAATCCTTAAATTGGATATTAGAAAATCAACTCAATGATGGTTCATGGGGTCTTCCCAATCGTAATGAGTTATTGACCGAAGACTCTCTTATGTCTACCTTGGCATGTGCCCTTGCACTAAAGCAATGGGGTGTAGGTGAACAGCAAACTAATAAAGGTACTATTCATATAATTAATTAAAGAGAGATTCTTATATATAAATTTGGTTTACAAAAAGTTCATAAAATAAAGTCAATATAAAATAGATATGTAAGTATATAAGAAGTGATCAATTCCACTAAAGAGTATGTCTAATTTTCTTATTATTTATTTATCTTTTGGTTTATTTAAATATGTTTATGTAATTTACTAATGTCTCTTCAACCCACTTTAGTTAAGTAACTAAAGAATGTTTTGTGTGTTGTTGAAGGACTTCAATATATTGAGTCTAACATTACTTCAGCTTATGATAATAAGCAACATTCTCCAATTGGATTTGATGTTATGTTCCCCCATTTAATTGAGCATGCCCAGAAATTGGATCTCAATCTTTCTCTTGGAGAGAAATATTTGGACTCACTCATCCAAATGAGAGAATTGGAGCTTAAAAGGTATATAGCTTTCTTTGTCATCTTAGTTCCCAATGTGTGTGTGTGTAAGTATACACATACATGAAGTTATTGATCAATATGCTTCTTTAATCATATATAGATGCTGGGCTGGAAGCAATTCAGAAGGATGGAAAGCATATTTAGCATATATTTCAGAAGGATTGGGGAAGTCTTAAAATTGGGAAATGGCTATGAAATATCAAAGAAAGAATGGATCCTTATTTAACTCACCAGCCACTACTGCAGTTGCTTTTACTCACTTTAACAATAAACAGTGTTTCGATTATCTACTTTCACTATTAGATAAATTTGGGAATGCTAGTTCGTCCTTTTCAAAGTTACTATGATTTTGGCTTTTATCTTAATTTAATTGTGTACTAATGCATTTTGTATATACATAAATGTATAAATTTTCTCAGTTCCAGCATTGTATCCTTTTGATGTCTATGCTCGAATCTATATGGTTGATAGCCTTGAAAAATTGGGTATTGATCGTCATTTTAAAGAGGAAATCCAAAGTGCATTAGATTTGACATACAGGTAATTAAGCATCCATGTCTAATTTGTATACAAATTCCAAGCTTGAAATTTATATAATCTTATTTATGTTTCTATTTTGTTTATTCAAGCAGATTGTGGCAGCAAGGGGAGGATAATATATTTTTGGAACCCACTACATGTGCCATGGCATTTCGTTTATTACGTTTACATGAATATAATGTTTCCTCAGGTTTTGTGACCTTTCATCTAACATTTAATTTCTATGTAGAGGAAAAGAACCAAAGAAATAACTAAATTCGATATTTGTGTCTTTCAGATGCACTAAATCGATTTTCACAAGACAAATTCTATAATACCCTTGAGGGATATTTAAAGGATGTTAATGCTGTTTTGGAGTTACACAAGGCTTCACAAATAGTTTTACATTTAGATGATCCTGTTTTAGAGGAACTAAACTGCTGGACAAAAGATTTCCTTGAGGAATATTTGTCCTTTTCCTCAAAATATGATTACAAAGTTCTTAATGATATTGACCATAAGGTAACCTTTAACTCTAACCTCATAACACTTTAGTTCTTGACTTCTTTATCATTCTTAAGTTTTATATGTCAGATACATTTTGCTTTGCACTTTCCTCATCACACCTATTTGGATCGAATGTTTAATCGAAAAATTATGGAGAATTACAAGGCTGACCAAAAGAGAATTCTGAAAACATCATATAGGTACAAATTTTCTATTTTGTTCTTTTAGTCTTAACCCTCTTTCAACTCCATCTTTCCAAGCTGAAAACTAAAACGATTTGAACAAGTCATCTCATATTTTATGGCTCTTCTTCTTTCAGTTCTGTGAACCTTGCAAACAAAGATTCCATAGAGTTAGTAGTGGAAGACTTCAATAACTGCCAATTGGTGATTCGTGAAGAATTCGAGCAATATAACAAGTGAATATCCATTTTCAATATCTAAGAGTAGATTATTGAATATTTCTTGTGGTTTTTATAACATGAATGGGCTTAAATAATAAGTGCATGCAAAATTATGATTTATTAGCAATTCTCTATATGATGTTCTTTTCCTAAACTTAACAAAAAATTGGCATGCAAACTCAATTTACAAAAGAAAAAGTAATAAAATAGAGACCTTAAATAGTTATTATTGCCAGTATGGGCTAGCTTGTAAAATCATAATAGAAATCTAGGACTAGACTAGTAAAGAGCAGTTGATTTTTAAAATTCACTTTTTAGCCCAACCTTATATCATATAAGACTGAACCAAGATTGCCCTTTAGGTTGGACAAACCTTTTTCTTTTCAAAAATAATGATTGGATAGAGTCAAGTTGTGCCAAACTTTTAGAGCTTAATGGTTAACTTTGAAAAATAAAATATTGGAATCTCATGTACATATTTCTAAAGCAAGGCTAGAAAGTCCCACAAGTCATCCCTTAAGATTATATAAGTTTATAAGACTAAGCCCACTTCACTAAAAATGATTAGGTTGGGTTAAGACCAATGTTTATAGTTCTGATGTAAAAAGAGCTTTTCAAGCCCAACTCAATCCTAAAATGCTTTTGGCCTTTGAGGATTAGACTGAGCTTATCTTAATCAACACTTGCCATAAATATGTAAACAAGATGGGCATACCTGATGATGTTTTATTTCTAAGTGTTTCTATATTTATTCATAATTTATTTGACTAAGAACCTATCCTTAATTTAATCACCTTGAATCACTAATTGGCCTATCATATAATCAGGTGGTTTATGGATAGTGGAATGGACAAATTGCAGTTTCGTAGACCAAAAGTGGCCTACTCCTTCTTGACAACTGCGGGAACACATGTCTCACCAGAGCTTCGTGAAGCACGTCTATCATGGGCAAAGAATGGCTTGCTTGTATGTGTTTCTGATGACATATATGATGTTTGGGGTTGTGAAGAAGACCAAATAAGGCTTGTCGAACTAATGGAGAAGTATGAACATTAGTTTCCCTTTTCATTTTCCATGTTGAAAATTTCCATTAATTTTCCTCCAAATATAAAATAATGTTATATATATGAACATTGAACCACAGGTGGAATGTAGATATCGAGAAAGAAAATTGTTCTAAGCCAGTTAAGATATTATTCTTAGCACTAAAAGGAACAATTTGTGAGATTGCAGACCAAGCAATTAAAGTTCAGGGACGAAGTGTGTTGAACCACTTGATTCAACTTGTGAGAAAATTAATTATTATCTCATCCTATACGCTTTTAAATTTTAATTTTCATAGAAGATGTGTATAAACTGTTAACAATCAAGTTCATTTGGTTTGTAGTGGGTAGATGTGTTGCATTCTTTTTTACAAGAAGCTCAGTGGCGAAGAAACAAGTATGTGCCAAGCTATGAGGAATATTTACCGGTCTCATTAACATCATTTGCCTTGGGACCAATTCTCCTCCCAGGACTCTATCTTGTAGGACCTAAGCTACCACAGGAGACTATTGAAAGTGATGAATACAATCGCCTCTTTGAAATCATTAGCATTTATGGGTGATTACTCAATGATGTTAATGGCTACAAGGTAAGTATCTTATTTGGGTTATCTAGCTTTAGTATAGGGTTGTTTAGAATGTAAATGTGAGCATTCTAGTTTGATTAAAAAATTTAAATTTAACTTGACTCATTTTTGAATGAACAAAGTCGAACTCCATGTTATAGTAAGTAAAAAAATTTAATACCCAATTTCCTCAACTCTAGAAAAAATTGATTACTCTTTTTTGTATAAAAATCATAAGTAAATATAGCGATTTTTATGTCACTAAAATTTAATGAATATATTATTAGTTAAGCTTCTCCATTTAAATATATATTTTATATGCATTTTATATTCAAACTTAGCTTGTTTATTAAATAAGCCAAGTTTGACAAAATTTGCTAGATTATTTATTCAAGTTTAGCCTCAAATTTAAGATCAATCTATTTTAAATAAATAAGTTTGACTATATTAAAGCTTCGCTTAGCTCAATTCTGAGTCAAATCCTAATTAGGATTTTGTATGTTTATGTAAAGAGAAATGGAACAAGGAAAATTGAACGCAATAGTTGAGCGAGTGATTCAAGGGTTAGGTGCAGTAACTGAAGAAGAGATGGCAAAGAAGGTTAAGGATGAGATTGATGAGAACAGAAAAGAACTTTTAAGAATGGTTTTGCAGAAAGAAGGAAGCATAGTTCCAGCTGATGTCAAGGATATAATATGGAAAATGGCCAAATCGTTGTACATGATCTATAAGAGAGAAGATGTAATACATGCACTTAACTTGTCAGATGAGGTGATCAGTATCAAAGAGGCAGTAGTCAGCGATCCTATGGTTTTGAAATGAAAAATACCCAAGAAGAAAATGAATTGTGCTCTCCAATAATTTAGAAAGGCCATAAAAATAAAAATGCTCTAATTTAAAACTCATATAGTACAAATATAATGTGTTTTATCTACAAAATGAATGTTGACAAAGTTTATTACTTTTAGCTATTTTTTATCTTTTTCTTTTACGCAACAAGTTTTCAAAACTTTAAAATTGAGAGTGACTAGAAATAATATATTGAACCCATGATCAATTCAATTTTAAATATTAAAAGTATTATATAAGAAAATTAAATTAAGACTAATCCAATGAGTAGTTTATTTGATATCTTTTACACTTTGTGGGATATATGTATACATGCGAGTTTCAACAAAATTGTTAGTGTATTATTAAAAATATGAAAAAGCAAGTTGAGATAATTTTGGGATAAAGTTTTGTAAAATTTTTTTACATATTTTTATGCCACTAAGAGTTTTGTATTTTTTTTAATTTAGGCTAATAAAAATCACTTTTAGTGGTGAAAGCTTTGCATAATTTTTTTTTCAAATTTATGCCAATAAAAATCACTTTTAGTGGCAACATCTATAAGTTATCGCCGCTAAAGGTCACTTTTAGTAGCAACCTAGGGTGGCCACTATTAATTTTGCTTTTTTTTTTTTTGCAAATTTATGCCAAAAAATCACTTTTAGTGATGACACGTATATATTGCCATTAAAAGTCACTTTTAGTTTTACACATCTTTTCTTTAAAAGGAAAAAATTTAATGCCAAAAATTAATCACTTTTGGCAACGACATCCATAAGTCGCCACTAAAGGTCACTATCACAACTAAATGTTATTTTTAGTGACAAAATCCATGTGTTACCACCAAAGGTCACTTTTAGTGGCGAAATCAATGTGTCGCCACTTAAGGTCACTTTTAGTAGTGACCCCAAATCATGACTAAAATTTTTACACATTTTTTCACAATGAGAAAAATTTTGCACAAAAAATCAATCACTTTTAGTGGTAATGCCCATAGGTCACCACTTAAATTTTTGCATATTTTGTTTTCTAAAGAGAAAAAAAATTTGCACCAAAAATTAACCACTTTTAGTGAGTTGTTGCTAAAAGTTTTGGAAAATTTTTTGATTTTTTTAGCATAATAATATTTGAACCTAGGCCTTGTATATCAATGTTTAAGTGCTTGACCATTGCTCTAAAGATGCACCATTGAAAATCAACTTAACATTGCTATATATGAAAATATATAAAATAAATAAATTGTAATATAAATATATTATTATTACTAATAAATCTTTAATATTTATTATTGATTTCCTAATTCTTAAAAAATTGAGAATTACTAAAAAATTATTCTCATAAATAAAAGAATTGTCAATATTTACAAGGAATTTTTTAATAAAACAACTAAAAAATAGAAAAGCAAAATTTCAATAAGAATTATAGTTGAAATAATAAATAAAAAATTATTAACTAAATGTCACTTTTCGTGGCAACCCCAATTCGCCACTAGAAGTCTTTTTTTTTTGGGCAAATATATGCCAATAAACATCACTTTTAACAAAAAGATTTATAAGTCCTCGCCATTGAAGGTCATTTTTAGTGGCTAGTTTTGCTTCTTTTCTTTTTTTTGGGACAAATTTATGGCAACAATCAATCACTTTTAGTGGTGACATCCATAGGTCACTAATAAAGATCACTTTTACTGGCAACTCCAAGTCATCACTAAATTTTGTGCCAAAAATTAATCACTTTTAATGGGTTGTCACAATAAGTTTTGGAAATTTTTTTAGCATACCTATATTCAAACCTAGTCCTTGTATGTAAATGTTTAAGTGATTGACCATCATTCCAAAAAATGCACATTTGACATTTTAGTGCGCACTACTATTTATGAAAATATACATAATAATATGCAAGAGAAATATATTATTTTTACTAACAAATTTTAAATATTTATTACTGATTTCATATTTTTAAAAAAAATTGAGAAGTACTAATAAATTATTCTCATAAAAAAAAATCAAAATTTACCAAGAATTTTCTAATAAAAAGTTAAAAAAATAATAGAAAAAAAATTTAATAAGGAACATAGTAGAAAAAGAAAATAATAAATAACTTATTCACTAAAAATTACTTTTAGTAGCAACAGTCAAGTGTTAATGCTAAAGGTCATTTTTAGTGGCCACATTCATGTGTTAACATTAAGGGTCAATATTAGTGGCAACCCCATGTCTTAACTAAAAGTTATGCATATTTTTTTTAGGTACATTTATAGCAATAAAAATCACTCTTACTAGCGACATCCATGTGTTGTTGTTAAGGTCATTTTTAGTGGCCCTATCCATGTGTCGACACTAAACATTAATTAAAGTGGCAACCCCATGTCCCAACTAAAAGTTATATATTTCTTTTTTTGATAAATTTATGACACTAAAAATAACTTTTAATGGTGACACATGAGGTCATTATCAGCAGCCACATCCATGCGTCGCTACTAAAGGTCAAATTTAATGGTGGTCCCAAGGCTCTCACTAAAAGTTTTTCTTTTTCTTTTTTATCTTTTTGTTTGGGTAAATTTACGTGAGCTAAAATTACTCTTAATGGTGACATCCATGTGTCACAACTAAAGGTGTCTTTTAGTGTCGACCCAAGGTCCCCACTAAAAATTTACTCCAAAAAAAAATTTGGCACTAACAATTATTTTTAGTGGCCACATCCATGTGTCAACAACAAAGGTCAATTGTAGTTATGACACCATGTCCTAACTAAAAGTTATCCATATATATATTTATAAATTTATGCCAATAAAAATCACTCTTATTGCAACATCTGTGTATCATTATTAAAGGTCATTTTCAATGGTCCCATCCATGTGTCGACACTAAAGTTCAATTATAGTGGTGACCTTATGTCCCAACTAAAGGTTATGCATATTTTTTCTTTTGTAATTTACGCCAATAAATACTCTTATTGGCAACATCCATGTGTCATCGCTATAGGTCATTTTCAATGGCCCCATCTATATGTCGACACTAAATGTCAATTATAGCGGTGACCCCAAGACCTAACTAAAAGCCAAGCAAATATATATGTATATATATTTGTAAATTTACGCTAGTAAAAATCACTCTTAGTGGTGAAATCCATTTATCTTCATCAATAGTCATTTTCAGTGGCCACATCCATGTGTCGACACTAAAAGTCGATTATAATGGCGACCCCATGTCCCAACTAAAAGTTATGCATTTTTCTTTTGTAAATTTACATTGTCAAAAATTATTTTTAGTAGTGACAATTATGTGTCACCACTAAAGTCATTTTCAGTGGCCACATCCATGTTATCATTAAAGGTCAAAGTTAATGGCAACCTTTGGGCTCCAATAAAAATTTTATTTTTATCTTTTTTTTTTAATAAATTTACACAAACAAAAATCACTCTTAGTGGTGACATCCCTATATTGTCACTAAAAGTCTCTTTCAATGGTGTCCCCATGTCCCAACTAAAAGTTTTATATTTTTTTTTATAAATTTACTCCCAAAAAATAACTTTTAATGGTGACACTTATGTAATGCTACTAAAGGTCACTTTTAGTGGCAACCCAAATTTTTTAGGGTGGCCATTAAAAGTTTTATACATTTTTTTCTTTGGAAATTTAGCATATTTTATGCAAACATTAATCATTTTAGGTGGTGACATCTATTAGCTACCATTAGAAGTTTAGCATTTTTTTTCTCTGGTGCATAAAAATTTTATGCAAAAAACCAATCAGTTATATTGGCTTAAAATTATGGAAATTTTTTCTTTTTTTTTTTAGAATAGTCATAATTGAACCTGGACCTTGTTTGTTAATGTTTAAGTGCTTAACCATCATTTCGTAGATGCACCATCAAAATTTAAATGCATACAACAATTTATGAAATCATATAAAAAATACTATGCAATATAAATATATTCTTTTTGCTAATAAATTTTAAATATTTAGTATTGATTCTATATTTCTTAAAATAATTGAGAAGTGCTAATAAATTATTCTCATAAACAAAAGTGTTATCAATATTTAGAAGGAATTTTCTAATAAGCCAATTGAAAAATAATGAAACAAAATTTTAAAAAAATTATTAACTAAAGATCATTTTTAGTGGCTACATCTATGTGTCACCACTCAAGGTCAAATTTAGGGCAACCCCAAGTCCCCAGAAAAATGTTTTGCTTTTTATTTCTTTTTTAATAAATTTGCACCAATAAAAATCACTCTTAGTGGCGACATCCATGTGTTGACACTAAAGGTTAGTTAAAGTGGCGACCCCATGTCCTTACTAAAAGTAATGCACATATATATATATTGTAAATTTATGTCAATAAGAATCACTTTTACTGCATCATGCATGTGTTATCGCTAAAGGTCATTTTCAGTGGCCCCATCGATGTGTCAACATTAAAAGTCAATTATAGTGGTAACCCCATGTCCAAACTAAAGGCTATGCATATTTTTTTATTATATTTATGCCAATAAAAATCATTCTTACTAGCAACATCCATGTGCCATTGCTGAAGGTCATTTTCAGTGGCCCCATTAATGTGTTGACACCAAACAGAAATTATAGTGGCAACCCCATATCCTAACTAAAAGCCATGCATATGTATATATATATATTGTAAATTTATGCTAGCAAAAATCACTCTTAGTGGTCACATCCATGTGTTGACACGAAAGGTGGGTTATAATAGCGACCCCATATCCCAACTAAAAGTTACACTTTTTTTCTTTTTAGATTTACGTCACTAAAAATCACTTTTAGTGGCGACATCCATGTGTCACCACTAGTGGTCATTTTCAATAGCCACTTCCATATGTCTTCACTAAAGTTAATGGTGACCCCTGTGCACCATTAAAAGTTTTACTTTTATTTATTTTTAATAAATTTACAGAGACAAAAATCACTCTTAATGGCTACATCCATGTGTTGTTACTAAGTTTCTTTTAGTGGCGATTCCATGTCCTAGCTAAAAATTTTGCATTCTTTTTGGTAAATTTACTCCAAAAAAATAACTTTTAATGGCGACACCTATATGTTGCCATTAAAAATCACTTTTAGTGGTGACATTCATTGGTTGCCATTAAAAGTTTTGCATGTTTTTTCTTTTATGGGGAAAAATCTTACACAAAAAATTGATCACTTTTATTGATTTACCACTTAATGTTAAAGAATTTTTTTCAATTTTTTTAAAATAGTTGTAATTGAACTTGGACATCTTATATAAATGTTTCAAGTGCTTGGCCATCACTCGATAGATGCATCTTCGAAATTTAATGCACATTGTGATTTATGTAGTCATATAAATATTAAAATGCAATATAAATAATTTCTTTTGCAAACAAATTTTAAATATGTAATATTGATTTCATATTTCTTTAAACAAATTGAGAAGTACTAATAAATTATTCTCTTAAACAAAAGAGTAAACAGTATTTACAAGGAATTTTCTAATAAAATAGTGAAAAAATAATAAAATAAAATTTTAAAAAGAAATTCATTGGAAATAATAATTAAAATATAATTTATTAACTAAGGGTCATTGTCAATGATCACGTCCATGTGTCATCACTAAAGGTCATTTGTAATGGCCACATCCATGCGTCGACACTAAAGGTTAGTAGCGACCCCATGTCCTAACTAAAAGTTATACATATATATACACATATATATATATATATATTGTGAATTCATGCCAATAAAAATCACTCTTACTGCAACATCCATGTGTTGTTGCTAAAAGTGAATTTCAATAGCCGCATCCATATGCTAACACTAAATGTTAGTTATAGTGGTGACCCCATGTCCCTACTGAAGGTTTTTTTTGTGGTATATTTACACCAATAAAAATCACTCTTATAAGCAACATCCATATGTCATCACTAAAGGTCATTTTCAATGGCCCCATCCATGTGTCGACAATGAACATCAATTATAGTGGCGACCCAATATCCCAAATAAAAGCCAAGCATATATATATATATATTTGTAAATTTACACTAGTAAAAGTTACTCTTAGTCAGAACATCTATGTGTCATCACTGAAGGCCATTTTCAATGGCCACATCCATGTGTCAACTTTAAAGGTCAATTATAATGGCAACCACATGTCCCAACTAAAGGTTATACTTTTTTATCCTGTAAATTTATGCCTCTAAAAATTACTTTTAGTGGTGAAATCCATATGTCACCATTAAAGGTCATTTATAGTTGCCACATACATATGTCGCCACTAAAAGTCAAAGTTAATAGCAATCCTTAGGCTCCATTAAAAGTTTTACTTTATTTCTTTTTTTCTAAATTTACGTAGATAAAAATCACTCTTAGTGGTGACATCCATGTATTGCCATTAATGGTCTCTTTTAGTGACAACCCTATGTCTTAACTAAAATTCTTGCATTTTTTCATTAATTTACTTTAAAAAAATAACTTTTAGTGGCAACACCAATATGTCGCCCTAAAAGGTCACCTTTGGCAAGGACCTAAGGTGGACACTAAAAGTTTTATGTAATTTTTCTTAAGAAGGAAAAAA
Organism: Erythrophleum ivorense; assembly: GCA_026724425.1. NCBI lineage: Eukaryota > Viridiplantae > Streptophyta > Magnoliopsida > Fabales > Fabaceae > Erythrophleum > Erythrophleum ivorense. Next base: position 186,432 of record JAIUCV010000974.1, read on the forward strand.
TTTTTGGCCTAAAGTTAATCATTTTTAGTGGCGACATCCATTGGTTGCCATTGAAAGTTTAGCAAATTTTTTCTTTGGCTGACATAAATTTTATGCAAAAAATCAATCAGTTTTATTAGGTCACTACTTAAAGTTATGGAATTTTTTTCAATTTTTTTAGAATAGTCGTAATTGAACCTAAACCTCATTTGTAAATGTTTCAATGCTTTACCATCACTCCATAGGTGCAATTTCAAAATTTAAGTGCACATTGCAATTTATGAAATCATATAAATAATAATATGCAATATAACCATATTCTTTTTGCTAATAAATTTTAAATATTTAATATTGATTTCATATTTCTTAAGACAATTAAAAAGAACCAATAAATTATGCTCATAAACAAAAGAGTTATCAATATTTACAAGGAATTTTCTAATAAAATAGTTAAAAATAATGAAACAAAATTTTAAAAAGACATTTAGTAGAAATAATAAGTAAGAAATAATTTATTAAATAAAGGTCATTTTCAATAGCCATATCTATGTGTCATTACTAAAGGTCAAATTTAGTGGTGAACCCTAGTCCCCACAAAAAGGTTTTACTTTTATCTTTTTTGTAAATTTATACCAATAAAAAATACTTTTTGTGGTGACATCCAAGTGTCAACACTAAAGGTCAATTTTAATGGCAACCTTATGCCCTAACTAAAAGTTAAGTGTATATATATATATATTTATTTATAAAGTTATGCCAATAAAAATCACTCTTATTGCAACATCCATGTGTGGTCAATAAAGGTCATTTTCAGTGGCTCCATCCATGTGTTGACACTCAACATCAATTATAGTGGCAACCCTTGTCCTAACTTAAAGCAAAGCATATATATATATATATATATTTGTAAATTCATGTTAGGAAAAATCACTCTTAGTGGTGACATCCATGTGTCATCACTAAAGGTAATTTTTAGTGGTCATATTCATGTGTCTACATTAAAGGTCAATTATATGATGACCTTGTGTCCCAACTAAAAGTTATGCATTTTTTTGGGTAAATTTATGACATTGAAAATAAGTTTTAGTGGTGATATCCATATGTCACCGCTAAGGGTCATGTTCAATGGCCATATCCATATGTCACCATTAAAGACCAAAGTTAATGGCAATCTTAAGTGCAACAAAAAGTTTTAGTTTTATCTTTTCTTTTAATAAATTTATGGAGATAAAAATCACTTTTAGTGGGGACATACATGTGTTGCCACTAAAGGTCTCTTTTAGTGGCAACCCCATGTCCCAACTAAAAGTTATTCATATATATATGTGTGTGTGTGTGTGTGTGAGAGAGAGAGAATTTTCACAGATAAAAATCAATCTTACTACAACATCCATATGTTGTTGCCAAAGGTCATTTTCAATGGTCCCATTCATGTGTCAACACTAAAGGTCAATTATAGTGGTGACCTCTTATCCTAACTAAAGGTTATGCATATATATATATATATATATTGTAAATTTATGCCAATAAAAATCACTCTTACTAGCAACATCCATGTGTCTTCACTAAAGGTTATTTTCAGTGGCTACATCCATGTGTCAACACTAAATGTCAATTATAATGGCGACCCTATGACCTAACCAAAGGCCAAGCATGCATAACTATATATATATATATATATATATATATACATGTTTGTATATTTACACTAGTAAAAATCACTCTTAGTAGTGACATCCATGTATCGTCACTAAAGGTCATTTTTAGTGGATATATATATATATATATACGTTTATATATTTACATTAGTAAAAATCACTCTTGGTAGTGACATTCATGTGTCATCACTAAAGGTCATTTTTAATGGCCACCTCTATGTGCCAACTCGAAAAGTTGATTATAATGGCGACCTCATGTCCAACTAAAAGTTATGCATTTTTTTTGGTAAATTTATGCCAGTAAAAATTACTTTTTAGTGGTGACATGCATGCATCACACTAAAGGTCATTTTTAATGGTCACATTCGTACAAATGGTTAATGTAAATGGCAACCCTTAGGCTCCATTAGATGTTTTACTTGTATCTTTTTTTTCTTTTCTTAAAATTTAGACAGACAGAAACCACTCTTAATGGTGATATCCATGTGTTGCCACTAAAAGTCTTCTTTCATGGCAACCTCATGTCCCAAGTAAAAGTTCTGCTTTTTTTCTTTTTTTGTAAATTCATTCCAAAAAAAAGAATTTTTAGTGGCAACAGCAATATGTCGCCACTAAAGTCACTTTTAGCACCACTAAAAGTTTCGAACATTTTCCTTCAGGAAGGAAAAAAATTTAGGCTAAAAATCAATCACTTGTAGTGGTGAAATCTACTAGTTGCCATTAAAAGTTTAGCATAGTTTTTCTTTGGTGGAGAACAATTTTGCACGAAAAATCAATCAATTTTATTAGGTCACTACTTAAAGTTATGAAAATATTTTCAAATTTTCAAGGATAGTTGAAATAGAACCTAGACCTTGTATGTAAATGTTTAAGCACTTGACCATCACTCCATAAATGCACCTTCGAAATTTATGTGCACACTACAATTTATGAAGTCATATAAATAATAATATGCAATATAAATATATTCTTTTTGCAAATAAATTTTAAATATTTAATGTTGATTTCAAATTTCTCGAAACAATTATTAAGTACTAATAAGTTTTCTCATAAACAAAAGAGAAATTAGTATTTGCAAGGAATTTTTTAATAAAATAGTTAAAAAAATTAAATTAAATTTTAAAAAGAAGTTAAGTAGAAAAAATAAGTAAAAAAATAATTTATTAATCAAAGGTCATTTTCAGTTGCCACATCAATGTGTCGCTACTAAAGGTCAAATTTAGTGGCAATCCTCAGTCCCCACAAAAAGGTTTTACTTTATTTTTCCTATAAATTTACACCAATAAAAATTACTTTTGGTGGCAACATCCATGTGTCATCGCCAAGGGTCATTTTCAGTGGCCACATCCATGTTTTGACACTAAAGGTCAATTATGGTAGCGACCTCATGTATCAATTAAAAGCTATGCATATACATATATATATATATATATATATATGTAAATTTACGCAAAAAAAAATCACTCTTACTACAACATCCATGTGTTGTCTGCAAAGGTCATTTTTAGTGGCCCGACACTAAAGGACAATTATAATGGTGACTCTATGTCCCAGCTAAAGGTTATGCACCTTTTATTTTTTGGGTAAATTTACGCCAACAAAAATCACTCTTATTACCACCATCCATGTGTCAATACTAGTTGTCAATTATAGTGGCGACCTCATGTCCTAACCAAAAGTAAAACATGTGTGTGTGTGTGTGTGTGTGTGTGTGTGTGTGTGTAAATTTATGCTAGTAAGAATTACTCTTAGTAGTGACATCCATATGTCATCACTAAAGGTCATTTTCAATGGCCACTTCTGTATATCGACACTAAAGGTCGATTATAATGGCAACCCTATGTCCCAACTAAAAGCGATGCTTTTTTTTTCTTTTTGATAAATTTACATAGCTGAAAATTACTTTTGGTGGTGACTTCCATGTGTCACCATTTATGGTCATTTTCAAAGGCTACATCCATTTGTCACCACAAAAGGTCAAAGTTAATGGCGATCCTTAGGCTCCACTAAATGTTTTACTTTTATCTTTTGTTTTATAAATTTACACAAAGAAAATCATATTTAGCGACAACATCCATGTGTTGCAACTAAAGGTCTCTTTCAGTAGCATCCCTATATCCCAATTAGAATTTTTTCAATTATTTTTTTAAATTTACTTCAAAAATAGCTTTTAGTGGTGACACCTATATATCACCACTAAAGGTCCCTTATAGTGGCAACATCCATTAGTTGCCATTAAAAGTTTTGCATATTTTTTCTCTTATGGAGAGAAATTTCATGTGAAAAATTGATCACTCTTATTGGGTCGCCACTTAAAGCTATAGAAAATTTTTTAATTTTTTTAGAATAGTCATAGTTGAACTTGAACCTTGTATGTAAATGTTTAAGTGCTTGACCATTGCTCCATAGATGCACTGTCAAAATTTTAGTGCACACTACAATTTATGAAGTGATATAAATATTAGTAAACAATATAAATATGTTCTTTTTGCTAACAAATTTTAAATATCTAATATTGATTTTATATTTCTTAAAACAATTGAGAAGTACTAACAAATTATTCTCTTAAACAAAAGAGTTATCAATATTTACAATGAATTTTCTACTAAAATAGTTTAAAAAATAATGAAACAAAATTTTAGAAAGAAATTTATAGAAATAATAAGTAAAAAAATAATTTATTAACTAAAGGTAATTTTCATTGGCCACATCCATGTGTCACCACTAAAGGTCAAATTTAGTAGCAACCCTAGGTCTCTACAAAAAGGTTTTGCTTTCTTTTTTTTTTTTTTGGATAAATTTAGATCAATAAAAATCACTCTTAGTGACCTTATCCATGTGTCATTACTTAAGGGCATTTTCAGTGGCCACATCCATGTATTGACACTAAAGGTCAATTATAGTGGCAGCCCATGTCCCAACTAAAAGTTATGCATACATTTTTTTTCTTGTAAATTTATGCCAATAAAAATCACTCTTATTGCAACATTCATGTATCATTGTTAAAGGTCATTTTTAGTGGCCCCATCCATATGTTGAAACTAAAGATAAATTATAGTGGTAACCCCATGTCCCAAGTAAAGGTATGCATTTTTTTTATTTGGTAAATTTATACCAATAAAAATCATTCTCACTAGCAGCATCCATGTGTTGTCACTAAAGATCATTTTCAATGGCCCCATGCATGTCTCAATGCTAAATGTCAATTATAGTAGTGACCTCATGTCCCAACTAAAAGCCAAGCATATATATGTATATATACACTTGTAAAAATTACTTTTACTAGCGACATCCATGTGTCATTATTAAAGGTTATTTTTAGTGGGCACATCTATGAGTCGACACTAAAAGTCAATTATAATGGCAATCCCCATTCCAACTAAGAGTAATGCACTTTTTTTGGGGGTAAATTTACGCCGTTAAAAATTACTCTTAATGGCAGCATTCATGTGTCACTAGTTAAGGTCATTTTCAGTGGCCATATCTATATGTCACCATCAAAGGTCAAAGTTGATGGTGACCCTTGGGCTCCACTAAAATTTTTACGTTTTATCTTTTTTAAAAATAAATTTCTGCAAACAAAAATCACTCTTAGTGTTGACATTCATGTGTCACCACTAAAGGTCTCTTTTAGTGGTGATTACATGTCCTAACTAAAAGTTTTGCCTTTTTTTTCAGTAAATTTACTCTAAAAAAATAACTTTTAGTGGTGACACCTATATATTGCCACTAAAAGTACTTTTAGTGGAGACATCCATTGGTTACCATTAAAAGTTTCGCATATTTATTTATTTTTTTAGTGGAAAAATATTTTACACAAAAATTGATTACTTTTATTGGGTCACCACTTAAAGTTATGGAATTTTTTTCAATTGTTTTAGAAAAGACATAATTCAACTTGGATATTACATGTTAATTTTTAAGTGCTTGACCATTGCCCCATAGATTCACCTTTGAAATTTTAGTGCACATTACAATTTATGAAATCATATAAATATCAATATGAATATATGAATATATTCTTTTTTCAAAAAAATTTTTAAATATGTAACATTGATTTCATATTTCTTGAAACAATTAAGAAGTACTATTAAATTATTATTAGATAAAAAAATAGCTATAAATATTTACAAGCAATTTTCTAATAAAACAGCTAAAAATAGTGAAATAAAATTTTAAAAAGAAATTTAGTAAAAATGATAAGTAAAAAATAATTTATTAACTAAAAGTCATTTTCAGTGGCCACATCCATATGTCGTTATTAAAGGTCAAATTTAGTGGCGACCCTAGATCCTTACAAAACAGTTTTGCTTTTTTTAAAAAAAAAAAAAGTAAATTTACACCAATAAAAATCACTCCTAGTGTTAACATCCTTATGTCATCGCTAAAGGTCATTTTAAGTTGTCATATCCTTGTGTCAAAACTATAGTTCAATTATAGCAACAACCCCATGTGCCAACTTAAAGGTATGCATATTTATTTTTTTTGTAAATATAAATCAATAAAAATACTCTTACCATAACATCCATGTATAGTCACTAAAAGTTTAAAAAATGAAAATGAAAAAATTTTAAAAACAAATCTAGTAGAAATAATAAGTAAAAAGATAATTTATTAAATAAAGGTCATTTTTAGTAGTCATATCTTGGAGTCACCAGTAAATGTCAAATTTAGTGGCAACCCCAAGTCCCTGCAAAAAGGTTTTTTTTTAGGGATAAATTACACCAACAAAAATTATTCTTATTGGACAAATCCATGTGTCATCCCTAAAGGTCATTTTCAATGGCCACATTTATGTGTCGACACTAAAGGTCAATTATAGTGGCGACCCCACATCCCAACTAAAAGTTATGCTTTTTTTCTTTTTGTAAATTTATGCTAATAAAAATCACTCTTATTGGCAAAAATCCATATATTATCACTAAAAGTCATTTTCAGTGGCCCCATCATTGTGTTGACACCAAACATAAATTATAATGGTGACCCCATGTCCTAACTAAATGTTATGCATATATCTTTCTTTTTTTGTTAAATTTATGCCAATAAAAATCACTCTTTGTGGCGACATCCATGTGTCGTTACTAAAGGTCATTTTCAATAGCTACATCTATGTGTCAACACTAAAGGTTAATTATAATAGTGACCCCATATCCTAATTAAAAGTTATGCATTTTCTTTTTGTAATTTATGTAGTTAAAAATCACTTTTAGTGCCGACATTCATTTGTCGCCATTAAAGGTCATTTTCAGTGGCCACATCTATGTATTGTCATTAAATGTCATATTCAATGGCGACCCTTAGGTTACACTAAAAGTTTTACTTTTATCTTTTTTTAAAAAAAAATAAATTTACACAAACTAAAATTACTTTTATTGGCGACATTCATGATTCGCCACTATAAGTCTCTTTTAATGGCGATGCCAAGTCCCTATAAAAATGTTTTGCATATTTTTTTCTTTTGTAAAATTTTCTCCAAAAAAAAAAACTTTTAGTGGCAACACCTATATGTCGCATTAAAGGTTACTTGGTCATCTCTAAAGGTTTTATACATTTTCTTTTTTCAGGAAGGAAAAAATGTTGGGCTAAAGATCAATCACTTTTAATGCCCACATCCATTGATTGCCATTAAAAGTTTTGCATATTTTTTCTTTGGTGGAGAAAAATTTTATGTGAAAAATCGATCACTTTTATTGGGTGGACACTTAAAGTTGTGGAAATTTTTTCAATTTTCTTTTAGAATACTCATAATTGAAGTTGGACCTTGTATGTAAATGTTTAAGTGCTTAACTAGCACTACATAGAAGTATCTTTGAAATTTCAATGAACACTACAATTTATGAAATCATATAAATAATAATATGTAATATAAATATATTCTTTTTGCTAATAAATTTTAAATATTTAATATTGATTTCATATTTCTAAAAATAATTGATAAATACTAATAAATTATTCTCATAAACCAAAGAGTACCAATATTTACATGGAATTTTCAAATAAAATAATTAAAAAAATGAAACAAAATTTTAAAGAGAAATTTAGTAGAAATAATAAATAAAAAACAATTTATTAATTGAAGGTTACTTTTAGTGGCCACATTCATATGTTGCCACTAAAGGAATGTGGCCACTAAAGGTCATTTTTAGTGGCAACCTTAAGTCCCGCCTAAATGTTTTGCTTTTTTTTTTTCAATAAATTTATGCCAAAACAATAACTTTTAGTAGCAACATTCATGTGTTACAACTAAAGGTTATTTTCAATGGCCACATCTATTTGTTGCCATTAAAGGTCAAATTTAATGGTGACCATCAGTCCCCACTATATGTTTTTCCATTTTTTTAAAATTAATGCTAAAAAAAATAACTTTTAGTGGCGACATTTATGTGTTGACAATAAATGTTAGTTTTAAGTGCAACCCCATGTCCCAAGTAAAAATTATATATATATATATATATATATATGTATGTATGCATTTGTAAATTTATGCTAAAAAACATTATTATTGATAACATCTATGTGTTATCACTAAAAGTCACTTTTAGTGGCAACTCCTATGTCTTGCCACTAAAGGTCACTTTTAAGTTTTTTACATTTTTTCCTAGTAAAGAAAAAATTTTTGACAAAAAATCAATCCCTTTTAAAGGTGACATCCATAGGTCGTCATTAAAAGTTTTGCTTTTCTTTAGGTAAATTTATGCCAAAAAAATAGCTTTTAGTGGTCACTCTTAATGGCAACCTAAGGACGCCACTAAAAGTTTTACACATTTTTTCACAAGAGGGAAACAAATTTCGTGGCAAAAATCAATTACTTTTGGTGGCAACATCCGTAAGTCACCATTAAATTTTTACATAATTTTTCTCTAGTGGAAAAAAATTTTACACCAAAAATCAAACACTTATATTGTGTTGCTACTTAAAATTATGGAAATTTTTCAAATTTTTTTTAGAATAGTTGGATTTAAACATGGGCCTTGTATGTAAATGTTTATGTGATAAACCATTACTCTAAAGATGCACCTTTGACATTTTAATGCACACTACAATTTATGAAAACATAGAAATAATAATATGCAATATAAGTATATTCTTTTTGCTAATAAATTTTGAATATTTGTTATTGATTTCATATTTCTTAAAAAAATTGAAAAGTACTAATAAACTATTCTCACACACAAAAGAGTAATAAATATTGATAAGGAATTTTTAAATAAAAAAGTTAAAAAATAATGAAACAAAATTTTAATTAAAAATTTAGTAGAAATAAAAAATAAAAAATAAATTATTAACTAAGGGTATTTTTCAATAGCTACATCCATGTATTGCCATTAAAAGGCACTTTTAGTGGCAACTCCATGTTATAACTAAACGTTTTGCATATATATATATATATATTGGTAAATCTATGCCAATATAGATCATCTATAGTAGCAATATCCATGGATCATCATTAAAGGCCATTTTTAACAGTCACATCCATGTGTCGCCACTAAAGGTTAAATTTAGTGATGACCTCAAGTCCCCATTAAAAGTTTTGCTCTTTTTTTTATGGCAACATCTTTGTGTTGCCACTAAAAGTCATATTTAATTGTGACCATAAGTCCCCACTAAAAGTTTTTTTTTTATTTAGGTAAATTTAAGCCAATAAAAATCACTCTTAATGATGACATCCATGTGTTGCCACTGAAGATTACTTTTAGTAGCAATATCTGTATGTTACCATTCAAAGGTTTTGCATTTTTTTTCTTCTTTTTTTTTTTTGGTAAATTTACACCCCAAACAATAATTTGTAGTGGTGACACTTATATATAGCCAATAAAAGTCCCTTTTATTGGTGACCTAAAGTTGTCACTAAAAGTTTACACATTTTTTTCAAAAGAGGGAAAAAGTTTTGCCCCAAAAATCAATCACTTTTAGTGGCAACATCCATAGGTCGCCATTAAAAGTTGTTGAAATATTTTTAGTTTTTTTTATAATAGAAAATTCAATCTTAGGCCTTATATGTAAATGTTTAAGTGCTTGACCATCACTACAAAGATGCACCTTTGAACATTTTAGTGCACACTTCAATTTATGAAAGCATATAAATAATAATATGCAATATAAATATATATTTTTCCTAATAAATTTTAAATATTTAATATTGTTTTCATGTTTCTTAAAATAGATTGAGAAGTGCTAATAAATTATTCTCATAAACAAAAGAGTTATCAATATTTGCAAGGTATTTTCTAATAAAAAAGTTAAAAAATAATGAAACAAAATTTTAATAATAAATTTAAAAGAAATAAAATACAATTTATTAACTATAGGGTCATATCCATGTGTCACCACTAAAGGACAATTTTAGTGGCAACCCTATATCCCAACTAAAAGTTTTGCTTATTTATTTATTCATTGCAAATTTATGCAAAAATAATCTTTAGTGGCGACATCCATCAGTTACCACTAAAGATCATTTTCAGTGGCAAAAAATTTATGCCAAAAATTTTTTCTCTAAAAGGAAAAAATTTTGTGCCAAAAATTAATCACATTTAGTAGCAACATTCATAGGTCACCACTAAAGTTTACTTTTAGTAGCAACTATAAGTCACCATTAAAAGTTTTGCTTTTTTTGTGTATGTATGTGTGTAAATTTATGCCAATTAAAATCACTTTTAGTGGCAACATCTATGTGTTGCTACTAAAGGTCAATTTTAATGGTGATATCCATGTGTCATCATTAAAAGTTTTACATGTTTATTTTTTTTTCAAATTTATAGCAATAAAAATCACTTTTGGTGTTAACATCCATTAGTCGCCTCTAAAGGCCACTATTAGTGGCAACATTCATGTGTCGCAACTAATGGCCACTTTTAGTGGCAATATCCATGTGTCCCTACCAAAAACCACTTTTATAAGCGACATACATGTGTCATCATTAAAGATCACTTTCAGTATTTACATCCATGTGTTTGCACTAAATGTCACTTTTAATGGCAACCTAGTAGCAACGAAGATATTAGTCTCAACCTAGTAGCAACCAAGTGTCAACACTGAAACTAATTAGTGATGACTTTTTTACTTTGAGTGGCAAACAAATTTCAACTGTGACCAGGCCTATCATGTAGCTTGTGTAGCTTGCATGGTTTTTGGCTCGATTTGACAATCATAAAGGCATTTTTGCATCAAAACCCCCCTACAAGTTTAAAACCCCTCCGGTATGTTTAACAGTTGCTCCTCCTTTCCTTTCATTTCATTTCCATCTTGTACATGATCCTTCTCCCCTCATTTCATTTTTGTCTTCTATACTTTGTAATCTTATAGCTTTCATTCTTTAATTTCATATTTTCAGACTGCTTAACTCTTTCCCAATTTTCCTTCTCTTGTTTACTCATTTTAAGATTAGTTAAATTAATTTATATCAAATTATTTCTTTACTAGTGTGTTTATACTCCATGGAAGCAAAATTTTTATATATCATTTTTTTTTATTTTATATATTTTTGTTAGTTAAATTATATGTTTGCATTTATTTATTTTTTGTTATATTTATTTTGCTTACATTTATTTTTCTAAATACGTTATCATTTAGAATTTTACTACTATGTTTATTTTACTAGAGCAAATATGTAAATATATTAGCATTTATTTATTCGTTATATTTTATTTGTTGGCATTTATTTATTTTTAAATGTGGCATCATTTTGCTATTATGTTTAATATACTAAAGCAAATATGTAAATATGTTTACATTTTTTTATTATATTTATATATTTATTCTACAGTGTGCTAATATTTTTATTATTGCTAATATTTCTTTTTATTTTTTTAAATATGTAAATTTGTTACCATTGATTTTTTTGGTTATATTTATTTTCTTTTTACTTAATGGGATGTTTGTATTTTGCATTTACATCGTTTGCAATTATTATTTTGTTATATTTATTTTATCATTTTACTTATTATTCTTATGTTTGTTAAACATTTTTTTGGTATGTAATTAATGAGTGTTGTGGTACTACCAAAATTTATAATTTTTAAATAAATAAATTTTAAAAATATTATGTATAATGTTTACATTTGTAAAAGAAATAATATAGTAGAAAAAAATTAGGCCTATTGGATTTAAGGGGGAGTGTACTATTTAAATTATTATTAAATTGAATTTACTATTAGTATATTTTGTATGTTTTATATAAATTTTGGTAAAATGAATTGAAAAATATTAACGTGTTTTTGTAGGTTCTTATTTACAAATCATACTATAGGAAAAAAATAATGAATAATAAGAGTAAGTATGTGTACATATTTACGAATAGATGAATTTATGATAGTTCAAACGACATAACATTTGAGTGCACCAAGGTGAAGATAATGAAGATTGATTCAGATATCATTTTAAAGCAGTTGAAGCAGGTGGTGAGGTAAAAGTTATAGATTTCCTTGAATCAATTTGTGTTTGAGCTAGTATATAAGTACTTGGTGTATTTAAATTCAACATAGTACTAAGCATGTAGCCTAGAGGATGATTTTGATATTTAAAAGATATGGTAAGTCAACTCATGGTTCTTATCCCAATTGACTAGTGCAGAGTTGTATATATGTATCTTAACCGATCAAGTAGATCTCAACCACAAATTGCAACCAGTGGAGGAACATGTTGCATACACATTCTCATCTACCAACAATATCCATGAGCTAGTTAAACAAGCATTCTTATTCAGTTCATGTCTCGAAAACTTTCACCTATTTAATCCACATCCAAGCTATGCTTAACAATATAACATCCTTCCCATCTATCACATGTCCTAGTTGAGTTCATCCTTTCAAGCAGTTAGCAATACTCTATCTCAATCTCCCATAGTTGTGACAAAAGACTTAATGAATGAATTTGAGGATGAGGATGAATATGATTATGCTATGAATGCTAATTATGACAATGATGACAATGAGTTCAATGAGGAAAGTAATAATGGTGGGGATGATCTTATGGATCCTAATTTGCATGAAACTATAAGCAAATATGATGAGCCAGCTACTACCTTCTTCTTATGGGTTAATATAGTGGTCCCAAGTTCCTTAGAAGGGGTGAGCCTATGAAACTGAGTGATAACTAAGTTGAACATGGCATGCAGTATAAAGATATAAAAGAACTAGGCCATGCAATTAAGTTGTACTTTGTTCTAGTGTACCACATGTTTTACATGTACTATTTTTCTAAAAAAATGAAGAATATCGATGTATGAACTACATCCATATTTACAATTAGAGGGCTACTGCATGTAAAAATGCAAATAGAAAACATTGAAAAATTACAAAATATGGGAGACCACATACATGCCTTTTTACAATGGTATCCTAAGATCATCCTAAGTTCGATTCAAAAATTATCTTATCGTATATTGTGGCAATGGTGACCAACAAGCCAGATGTTAAAGTTTTATAAACTAGAAAGAGGATGCAAAGCTTGTTTGGTTATACTGCATCTTACAAGAAAGCATAAAAAACAAAACATTGAGCCTTCCCCATTACTTTTGGCAAATAGGAAAGCTCATATACTCCATTGCTCAAGTGGTTGGCTACCATTCAGCATTTGTGCTTGGCTTGGTCTTGTAATTTTTTAACTAATAATGTTTGCAAAACAATTTTGATAAGCTACCTATGGAGATGTTTCATAGAGTATTATAGGCATTCAAATCATGCATTGACACATTTGATAACCTAAAGCTCATCATCCAGGTCAATGAGGCATTTTTATATGGAAAGTGCAAAGTTATACTACTTATGGCTATATAACAAGATGGTGACAAGAAAGTCATATCTTTTATATTTGCTATAGTAAAAGAAAAGACATGATTGGCTTCGTTATGGTTCCTTTTCAATTTTCGAACATATGTCATCAAGGATAAAAATGGAATATGATTGATATCAAATATACATCCTTCAATTTTATCTGCCATCTCTCATTCATGGGTTAGATGGTAGCCACTATATGAATATTATGTTTTTTGTGTTTGACATGTGGCTTGCAACTTTCATGAAGAACATGGGACAAATTAGTTAAAGGAAAAGTTCATAAATATTGAGTACATATATGAATGTTATGTGGCTGATGAAAAATTGGTTGAGCTAGTTATTTTACATAGGCCTACAGCCACTTGGATAACTGACATTCCCAAAGTGCAATGGTCATGGGCATATGACAAGGAAGGCCATTGTTATGGTTATGTAACAATGGACTTGGCTGAGACTATGAATGGTGTTCGTAAAGGCATTAGGGGCTTACCTATAACTGGCCTTTTGAAAGCAACCATATATATGATAAATAAATACTTTGTCAAACGGGCCTAGCAAGTGCACATACAGATAACAACCAGCTAGGTTTTATGAGACATTGAACAAGAAGCTAGCTCCAATTACACATGTCGCCCCTACTTATGTTGTACGTATGTTCAATAAGAAAGCGACATCATTCAAGGTTAAGGAGTCCTATAATGTCCAAAACTATTAATTTGGTCAGTCTTACAAGGTTAGCTTGGTTGAGTATAAATGTGGCTATAGTAAATTTCAAGTTGAGAAGTACTAGTAGCAACATGCATTATAACTTGTGCCAAAGTTATCCTTGACCACTTTCAGTTTATGGATTGCATTTTTCAATGGGAAATAATGCAATGTGCATATAGCAATAAGTTCCAACCTATTGGAGGTAAGGTTCATTAGCACAAATAGATTTTCCAAAGTTGATTTTGATTGGAAATAATGTAGTGTGAATAATGTGTTGTAAAAATTAGCTAACTTTACATGGATATATACATGTTTTTATAAATGAACCTAATGTATATACTCCTATGTTGTCTCTGACATAATATGGGTTACAAGAATGTTAAAGCAATGGTGCATTTACAATAGGTTATCCAATCAAAGCCAAATGATGACATGCTTTTATACTTCTAGATGTAGCACATTTCGTAGGTCATATGGCATGGCCACTCTCATTATGTTTCACATGTGCTTTCTCTAATTCAATTGCTTTAATGCATGCATAATGTTTCACCTTGTTTTGCAGGATAATCAAGTCCTCTACTCATGACATGTAATGTTTGATGATCATCTACCTTTCCTCTACTTGTTATTGTTGACTATCTTCAATAGACTAGATTCTATGGCAATGCCTGACTAAGGCAATTTAACTATAATCCATCACTAGTGTTAGCGTGTGTAGAGAGGTGGCATCCTGATACCTATACTTTTTGCACAACTCAAAGAGAATGCATGATCATAGTAAAGAATGTTGTGGTGTGATTAGGCTTCCTTTGCATAGGAATACTAGTCATTGGTTGTACAAACTATATTTAGGCCTAAACATGTGAATGACTACTTAGAATCAGATTGCCAGATGGTAAACTCTCTAGTAGAGGGTGGTCATTAGTCAGCTAGCCAAGCACTTCAATCACCTGTCGAACGATACAAATGATGAAGATGTGTAATAGTTTACATGTGCATACATATTGAGGTTGATTGATGGTTACTGATGCCCAAATAAGTCTAGTTACAAGGTGTACTTGATGTGCCTTCCATTGCTGTAGGATTTTGAACAAGCCAACTAATATAGTTAGGAATATGCACTGTTTACTTACTTGTACGAGAGCTTTACAATGCAACTAACCTTGAAAAGTAAAGCATAGGTGGCTGTCTAACCTCACTCCACCTTTGGACATAGGATAGATTCCTTGTTAATGCCACAAAGACATCCACAGGCAAATTCCTAAATGGATATATATCTAGTACTAACCTTTGTAGGTTTTAGGTAAGACATGACACACAATTTGTAGATAATGTCTTGGTCTCATTCATTTGGTTTCAAACTATTACTTATTTCTCTACTAATGTATTGTGATATGTTTACTTGCAATGACAAAAGAAAAAACATAAGATGACCTTCCTGTCTTAATGCCATAGCCTTATAGTAGTATTGAATATTATTAGATGCGATGCAAAATAATGATATTTGTTCACTTTAAATAGACTAATCTTTAGTAAATTAACTTTTGTATATGTTATATTTATTATGACCCTTTAATGTATTGTTCACAAATCATTTGGTAGTCATATGAGTCAGGTAGTGTGAAGGAGTTTATCCCATAATATTGCTTGACATCTAAAGACATTTGGTTAGATTTGGTGCTACTCATTTACTTTCATATCAAAGAGTGGCACCACCTAGATTGTGTGCTACGCCAATTTGGCAAGCAGTAGCCAGTCCTAGTTGCTTTGGTAAATTTGGGAGCTACCATACTTTATAGTTAAGAGGAAAAACGTAAATAGATTGGTGAGAAGAACATATGAGCTTTGTTGATGTGTGGAATACATGACAAGATGCTCTAGTTTAGGTGCTAATGGCTATTGCACTTCTGAGTATATGCGATGGTATGAGACGTGTACTCGATGACAGATCCACCCTACACATGGTGCTATTCGTTTCATAGTAAACTTTTAACACTTGTCAACCTTGTTGTTTTCCTTTGCTTAATACATAATATCTTATTGTTTAATGGTAGAACTTTTTTTCCAGACCAATATCTTTGATGACCTTTACAGGTTAAGTATTCATGATCCTCCCACAAATAGACTATCATGAGTATTGAGAGCAGGTGAGCTATGACCAAATGAACATTTTACTTGCTCTCAGGGAATGGCACTTCACAATGGTCTCCTAACTTGCTCTATCAACTCCTGACTTACTACAACCAGAAATTTCAGAGGACATGCAAACAAGAAATATGAAGGCTACATGTTAGTCTAGTTGTCCATGGTTGTAGAGGATGAACAAAATCATGATAACATTGGTGTAGTAATATCATCAATGCCAATTGAAGGTCCTATGATATAGTAAGATGTTAACATAGTCGACCTATCTTTTTCTATACTAACTGGCCAATGTGAACACTTTAGAAGTATTGATCCCTCCTATTATTTGCGCCCTTCGTCATTGTCACAATTTTGATATCCCAATGCCTCTCAGTTTAAGTTATTTATGTTATTATTTGATGACCTAATGTTCTTTAATGCAAAGTGTGATGGCTAATTTTTTAAATTGGAAGGTTGTAACATCAACGGTTCATGGCCTCACAATAGCTAATTTTTCCATTGCATTCTCTTACATTTGATCTAAATTTTTCATTGACTAATCTTGTTAACAATGTACTAGATAAAAAACATAAAGAACTTATAGGTCAATGGTGATCGTAATGTGAAAGGTAAAAGATTTGTTATGATATTGGAAGCCACTATTTTTAATGTATGTAATTAGATAACTTAATTGTTGTATATTGTAAAAAAATAGATTTAGTGACAATAATTCAGTTTATCACAAATATAATATTATATCACTGCACTGCAAAAGAGCATTCAATTATTTTTATTTTTCACAAAGTATTTGTTTTAGCTACATCTTTATATAATTTTTTTATTGTTCTATTTTCATTTATTTAATACATCAATAATTGCTTTAATTATTGTTAGATTATTAATAATTTTTATTATCTATTACCTAACAAACATTTATTAAATAATCATTCCATAACTCATATTTATTAATAACTAAAATTTATTACATATAGCAGACAATTACTACCTCTAACAATCTAATAAATCACTTATTCTTTCTAACAATTACCACTTAATGATTGCCCTATGCATGCTAGTAACGGATTCAATCTGATTAAAAAAAAACAAAAAAGGATGAAAAGAAGCAAATCGGTGTCCAGGGATCAATTTCTAAGATATAGGATTTGGATGTAATTCTTTTCTTTTATACCACCTAGCGAAAAAGGTTGACATTTCAAATAATTTCCTTTTCATTTATTATATATTGTAAATTTTAAATATATTTTAATATATTATTATAGTTATTATCTCATAATATATCCAAATAAAATTTGATTTGACATGACATAATAAATAAATTATAATTTTGATAATTTCAGTGACCCAAAATTTTATTTAAAATATTTCACAAGTAATTATTTATTTTAAAATGTTATCATAAAATAAATAAAAATCTCTAAAAGAAATATTAAGCAAGTATATAAATTTATTTAAAAAATGATTAAAAAACAAAGCACATCGTGTTTGAACGAGATCAAATTAAGTAAAACTCGTGTATTGCACCGGTTACACATCAACTAATTAAAAACAGATAATGACTACGACATTCTTTGATCATACAATTTGAACTAAATTAATTTTTTTTAAAACTGTTTAAATCATTATATTACATTCATAAGATAGGTGAATCATTTGGATGCCGGATTTGGATTGAATATCATGGTCCTTAAATTATTGATTGTTCATTTAATTAGACCAAATTCAATAAATATAATAAGAATAAATTACTCAAACTTCTCATCTGTTATTTAAAATTACACAAATATTTTTTTATTTTAAAAATTTATAAATCATCCTTTGAAATAAAAAATTATACTTTAATTTAGTTTGTATTTAATTTTTTTGACTAAAGTATCTTTCATTAACATAAATATATATATTTTAGTTAAATTTAATGAAAATAGATTCTACTTTTTTTATTACATAAATATATATTTTTTAGTTAAATCTAATGAAAATAGATTCTACTTTTTTGTTTTTATTTGTGCACATTTAGATATAATATATATTTGTATATTTACATTAATGGAGATTATTTTAATTGAAAATTTTAAAATTGAACTAATATATATATTAAAAATAAATAAAAAACCTGTGTGATTTTAACAAAATTAAAAAAAAAGTTTATGTAATTTACTCATACAATAGTTTACATGTTTGTCTATAAAACAAGTGAAAGGTGAGTTATGTTGAGCACTTAAAATTGACTAACCATAAAATTAAGTTAACTAGCTGGATCAATTAATTCAGAGAGTGCTTAAAGTCATAGGATAAATATATGATCAATATAATAGCCCATTTGACCGAGAAAATAAGGGATCAAATTATTCTAAAAAAGGTAACTTATGTAAACAGACTTTGACTAAATCATAAAAATAAAATTTTCACTGGGAAAAAAAATATTTATTTTAAATTACATACTGGCGTAGATTGACTAACATAAATAAAAAATAAAAAGAAAAAAACTATATGTCAATTTTACAATTTAATTTAAAACATTTTATTTATCATTTTTATTAATAAAGGTAAAGTTGTTATCACACAATATATTATAGAGCGGTGTGAAATTAATGAAAAGTATTTTAATGAAAATAAATGTCATCATAACTTTTACTATTAGAAAATATAAATAAGCGGAGTTTTCATTTTCCGATTTAAATTTTGGTCTAATTGTAGTGTATTTTTTATTTTAGAAAACTACGTATATATGATCAATATCATAGTCCATTTGACCAAGAAAATAAGGGATTAAATTATTCTAAAAAAGGTGACCAATGTAAACAGACTTTAACTAAACCATAAAAATACGTTTTCCACTTAGAAAAAAAAAACTCACCGGTGTAGACTGACTAATATAAATAAAAAAATAAATTACATATATTATAGACTGACTAATATAAAGTTATTATCACACAATATATTGTAGGCTGACTAATATAAAAAATGAATTTTGTTAAAATTATATACGTCTTTCTTTATTTTTAAAAAAATATATAATTTTTTAAAAATAAAATATTATTTTATACTCTAGTCTAATTTTAAAATTTTTGACTAAAATTTTTTTTTAATTTTTTAATTAAAAAAATGTATTTAAAATAATGGAAAAAAGTTTAGGCAAAAAATTTAAAATTAAACTAAAGTATAAAAAATTTTTAGTATATTTTAAAAATAAAAGATTTATGAATTTTAATAAAACTTATAAAATATTTCTATAATTTACTTTAAATAAAAAATAAAAACATAAAAATTAAAATGTCAATTTTAAAGATTAATTTTAAACATTATATTTATCATTTTTATTGATAAAAATAAAGTTATCATCAAGCATTATATTATACAGTGGTCTAGCCACCGAAAACGTGAAATTAATGAAAAGTATTTTAATAAAAAAATTTCATCATATCTTTGACTATTAGAAAATATAAATAAACGGATTTTTTATTTTCAGATTTAAAATTTGATCGAGTTGTAGTGTGTTTTTTATTTTAAAAAATTATGTATATTTTTATAGTAAAAAATTTATGTAATTAATTAATCTGGAGAACTTATTTTACATTATAATGATCTATAGGACCGCAAGAAACTTGCGTCAGGTTACTTTTTTCCAAACAAAAATTCGTAATTAAAGGGGTCAGCGCAGCCTGCCTCTGGAGAAACTTTGAATAATTAATAAACATAAATCCCATTTGCGACTTTTAAAATTATTATATCTCTTTCACATAAGAATTCCACAGAAACATGATATAATCCCCACAAATTGGAATTCCAATACCATAACTTCATGTCTAAAAATTTCAAACCTCCCCCACCCCCGCTTAGTCACTGCACAGACTATAACGGCGACGACTTGTTCTCTCTCTCTCTGTTGAATACGATTAAATAAAGTTCAAAGTTCAAAGTTCAAAGTCCTGTACAATTCTAACTGTTTACTCCTCGATTATTCTGAAAGGTATCCACGTGCCTTGAAGCATTCATGGTTCAATCGATAAAACCGCAAATTTAGACATCTAGCACATGGTTTTTAATCGTGGAGATTAGATTTTGATACTTCAGATGTGATTTTTTTGAATTATTTTTTAACATTAATTGTAATTTGTTTTAAATTAATAATTAAAAAATTATTATTATTTTATATTTTACTTTCTTTTCTAAAATATAAGTTATCTAATAATGATAATTGTTTTTTTTTATAATGTTCTGCATTTAATAATAATAGTTGTATTAAAAATTTTCATTTAATAACAACAACTATGTTAGTAGTAGAGACAAAGTTGAAAAGACATAATAATATTTAAAAAATTTAAAAATATAATTATATTTTTAAAAAATATAAATCTATTATTAAAAGTGACTTATATTTTGAATTAAAAAAAATATATCTTTAAAAAAATATTTTAAAAAATAATAAAATTTATACTATCTGAATTAAATTTAAACAGTATACAAATAATTTGCATTTCCTACATATTCAGCAGGATAAGTACAGGATCTGATTTCTAATTTCGTATGGCGGAAGCGCTGAGGTATTTTAAAAATGTTAAATTCTTTTAATATTGATAATTAAAAAAAAAAAGTAAAGGTCAAACTGACTTTGCCTATCTTTACAGTTATATTTCTTCTGATCTCATATATAAAAAATAAATAATTAATTTATAAATATTAAGAAAGTTAGTTAAAAATAATTAATTTTTTAATTTTGTCTCAAATAAAAATTATTTTTAAAAATTATTTTTATTTAATATGTGTACTTTTTTTTTGAAATAAATGACCACCACTACTCATAATTTGAATAATTTATTTAATAAAAAATATAATTAAAATATTATAATTAATATAATAATTTATTTTTTATATATAAGATCAAATCAAATTTTAAAAAAATCTCTTATGAGATTAAAGAGAGTAATAGACACATATTAAACTGTTTCCCATTTTACAATTGAACCCTATCATCAATCTCAGTGAATCTAAAAAATTTAATCCATGTTCTACCCTGTCTTCTAGCTAGGGCTCTAGGTAGGGCTACTGAAATCTTGGGGGGCCCGCTATGTTGATTGAAAGCATTTGTTTTTTGTCTTATCTGATTCCCAATGGATGCAAACGACAGAACTTCAATAATTTTTTCCATTGCTAGTTTAATTGTCGACAATACGATAAATATCCTCTTAATTTTTATCTTGTTATTTTTGTGTGAATTTAGAGAGAAAAATAAAAGAGAGAGAGAGAGAGAAGGGAGTGTGCAGAATCCGATTAATAAATCTCATCCACACTTTTCTTATCTTCTTTTTCTTTTTGACAAGAAAAAACATGGGAACGATACATTTAGCAACAAAATTTTTTTTCCAAGTATATAAGAAAAAAGAAATTAATAGAAACACAAAGTATGGTATTTCACATTTTTATTTATTAATTCTTTTATTTAAAAAGAAGGACACGGAGTAATAGCGTTCTTTTATGGACTTTAATATTTTTATTGAATAACTTTTTTTATTATTTAAAAATTTTAAAAAATAATAATTAAAAATGATTTAAATTATTTAATTGTTTAATTTGTACTAAGATAATCTAAACTGTAATATATTACATTAAAAGAAATTATTACAAAATATTATCATAATAATGATATAAAAATTAAAATATTGAATCAATGATTTGCCAAAAAAATTAATAGAACACTTTCAATTATTATGTAAACAGAAATAAATTAAAATTTTAGATACAAAGAAGTAAATGGTTCAAATTTAGATAAATATAAAATTAAATAGTTATTTTCTTTAATTTAAACTGCAACATCTTGTATTTAAAAAATTATCATTAAAAAATATATAAAATTATTATCATAATAATAGTATAAAAAATTAAAATATTAAATGAATAATTTACCAAAAAGTAATGTGCCACTTTCAATTTTATATACAAATCACTAAATATAAAATTTTTATACATGAAGAAAAGAAGAAAAGAATACTTAATTATAAAAATGTTTGTTTTAAAAAGTAGAATATTAAATATTAAAAGAAAATCTATCTCTTTTGTTTAAAGTTCTCTTGCTACTATTTAAACAATTTAAATTATCTTTTTTGAATTGATCATCAATTAATTTTTACTATTTTATAAATAATAAGAAATTAAATAGTTTTTACTCCCTTCTTAATATAAAATTTCTTTACTTGTTTACATTAATATATGAGTCATAAGACTAAACACAAAATCAAATAAATAAAAAGAGTAGCAGTTGCTATTGGTAAGTAAAGATAATTCAGATTTAAGAAATAAAAAGCTATAGATTTAAGTCTCAGAAATTATTATAATTAATAATTATTTTCTTCTTTTCATCATGTATGTAAAATTTTATATTTTTTGTATATAATAATTGAAAATTTTATATTATTTTTTGGTAAATCATTCATTTAATATTATAATTTGTTATATTATTATTATGGTAATAAATTTTTATATTTTCAATGATATTTTTAATGCAATATGTTCCAGTTTAAATTAAAAATAATAATTATTTAATTTTATATTTATCTAAAATCTTAAACAATTTACTTCTTTATATCTAAAATTTTAATTTATTTATTTGTATACAATAATTAAAAGTGTTATATTAATTTTTTGGTGAATCATTCATTTAATATTTTAATTTTTATATTATTATTATTACCATAATAATATTCTTATATTTTTTCAATGATTATTTCTTTCAATACAATATGTTAAAGTTTAAATTATCTTAGTATAAATTAAATAATTTAAACAATTTAAATTATTTATTTCTAGTTATTTTCTTTTTAAATTTCAAGCAATAAAAAAAATTTATTCAACAGGAACGCAAGATGCTTCATCCGCATCCCGCGTTCCTATTAAAGTTGTTAGAAGGACATGGAATATCTTCCTAAATGAAATAAAGGTTAAATTTGTATTTTAATCTCTCAACTTTATTTAATATTTTAAATTGATCCCTTAATTTTAAAATATTTTAAAACAGTCTCATAATTTTATTTAATATTTTAAATTGATCCTTTAACTTTTAAGTATTTCAAAATAGACCCTTGACTTCATTTAATACTTTAAATTAGTCTCTTAACTTTTAAGATTTTATTTTATTCAATAATTTAAATTAGTCTTTTAATTTTAAAAGTTAAAAAACTTATTTGAAACATTTTAAAGAATCTTTCAATTTAAAATATTTATTTTAATATAAAAAATTTAAAACAAGTAATTTGGAAATATATAAATTTTTTTTACAGATAAAATTATTGAAAATGTTATGTAAAAGTATTTTTTTTAATTTAATCACTTGAACAAAAAAAAATTAATACATATTATTTTTTAAAATAGTTTATTTTAGTGAACTTTTTAAGCATTTTTTAGTTTTTAAAATTTTATAATAAGTGTTTTCTTATTCAAGTGATTAAATTAAGGATTATGTTATAATAAGTGAACTTTTTAAATGATTATTTTAAAATATTTTAAAATTAAGAGAACAATTTAGAATGTTAAATAAAATTAGGAGACTATTTTTAAATATTTCACATTTAAGGCGCCAATTTAAAACATTAAATAAGATTATGGGATCAAAATACTAATTTAACTTAAAATAAAAGTAAATATATTATTATTATTTTATTCTTATTGTATATTTAAAGAAACAATTTTTGTAGCTAAATGTATTATTTTTATTTTTTTTAATTATTAAATGAGAGTCAGAAAGCTAAATTGACGAAGGAAAAAAAATAGAGCCCCCACCCCAGATTCTCTAAATTTAGAAGATTAGCTCCCTCTTGTTTTTGGCTAGGTTAGCAATTTGAACGCCACTGGATTGATATTTACAAAGTTAAGTATAAAAATAAAAAAAATTAGTATATTTATTTTTAATAATTAATAAATAATATTAAATAATAATTATAAAGATACAATTATTACATCAAATTTTTTTTATTTTTATTTTTCTTACACTATCAAACAAGCGAGAAACGACAAGAGCATTGAATGGTCGGATTTGTTTGGTCATGCATTCGTCACCTTCTTTTCCAATTAAAGCATATCTATCTTAATTTTGCTTGAAGTGCTGTTCCAGAATCACATGCCCGGGGGTCCAAGGCTCCTGGATATCTTACAGTAGAAGATTCTGTTGCCCTGCGGGCAGCAGACAGTTTGATATTTCTATTTTTTTGAGATAAAAAATAAAAATTTTAATTATAAAAATAAAAAATTTAATTATTAAATAAAATTATACTTTAAACAATTTTAATTTTATTATATGATTAAAATTGTTAAAGTATAATTTTTTTTACCGTTAAACTTATTGTCCTTAAATTTACACTTTTTACCTTTTTAATTAAATTTTTAACCCTTAAAAAAAATTAGAAAAGCGTAAAACTGGCCTGCATGTGGTGTAGCAGAAGGATCTCCCGCTATAGGAATCCATGCCCATGTACAACACACAATGGTTTAAATTTTCGGAAGGGTTAAATTACTTATTTTCGAAAAAGTACTTATTTTGAAAAAAGATGTTTGGTTAAGCTTTTGTTATTTAAAAAAAAAAAGGAGGCCGCTTAGTTTTCTTAATGTAAAAAGAAACAAAAAATTAAATTTTTTTAAAGCAAAAAATTAATTTTTTAAAAATAAAAATACTGGTACTCAAAATTATTAATTATTATAATTACATTTTATCTTTTTTTTATCTATCATCATAATTACATGCCTATTTACACTTCTTTTAAAATATTTTCCTAACACATTTACATTGATATGAAAATATGAATAAGACATATGGGCCTGGCTAAAAAGTAAATGAGAGAACCAATAGAAACTAGAGAATATAATAATAATTTACACGGAAATCAAAAATTTTTTTTGGCCAATGTATATCACAATTACAAAAAGAGAATGTGCGGTGTACCCTGTAATTGGGCAAAGATAAAGGTTATTATATGTGTGTTATTATAATCTTTAATAAAAATATAATAATGTAAAAAAATTTTAACGACTCCAATCATATAATGATAAATTATAAAAATTTTAATTAAATTTTTTTATAAAAATAAATTTAAAAACAAAACAAATACTTACTCCATGACTTGTTAGATAATATATAATATTTAATTAAAATAGAGAGTCGTCATCAATAATATGATTATTACATATGTATAGATCTGACAAAACCTTTTTTTCTCGTGAAAATCTCATTAAAAACAATATAAATACCACTTTCATCGAAATTAGTAAATTATTCTAATTAATATTATTATAATATCAGACACGTTCATTGAATGTATACTCATATTTGATTGTGTTTGAATATAATTATATTCAATCATGTTGCTTAAAATGTTTTTGGTAAGATGGACTTTGGTAATAAAATAATTATTTTACCAATAAATACGGGATTGAAAAATTATAAAACAAATAATGTATCATATCTCTCTTGAAAGTGTCGTAATAAGCAACCTTACTATTTTGCTTCAACTAGTTTTTTCTTCGTGCAATTGCACGCAAGTTAAAAAAAAATAAAAGAAAATAATAATAAAAAAAATAAAAAAAAAGTCAAAACAAATAATAACAGAAAAAAATAAAATAAAAAAGAAAGCACGGAACCGATGTATCAATTGCACTGTAAAGTTTATATAATAGGTGTTGAATAGATGGATTATAACGCTGATGTGAAAGGACATGGGGTAGTTTTAAATTCTTTTATTTATTTAGTTAATCATTTCTTTTGCGTGGCAAAATTGACAAAAAGAAAAGAAGGAAGGGGACAAAAAAGGAATACTATAAGATAATAATGCATCTTGTCATGCTGTAAAAATGAGCCATCTACAGTATGATTAGTACAAAGTTTACATTATAGGTGATTGAATAGATGGATTATAACGCTGATGTGAAAGGACATGGGGTAGTTTTATATTCTTTTATTTATTTAGCTACTCATTTTTTTTTGCGTGGCAAAGTTGACAAAAAGAAAAGAGGGAAGGGGACAAAAAAGGAATACTATAAGAAAATAATGCATCATCCCATATGCTGAGAAAATGAAGGGCAAGTTGGGAACAAAATCATTCATGCATGTCCCATTCCCAGTTTCCCACAGATTCCTGTCTGTTAGTCAAAATTCCCACTTCATTTTCCATGTGATCGTGGAAATCAAAGGGATAAGTGGAATCGGACCAACATAAATATGGACTTAAAATAAATTGACGTTCCAACAAATATAAGCAATTTATCATTACATTAAGGAAATTGTTTAGTTGTTTAACAAAGATATACGCAACCTAAGAAATTTTTTAATGAAAAAGACAAATGTTTAATGTGTAAATGTATTGCCATAACTTTCATCTTTAATTCAAGGTAAAAGTATGTTTTTCTCTCATAAATTATTATATAATTATAAAATTAATATATTATTTTTTAAAATATAACAAAACATCCTTAAGAACTTTAACATGTAACAGACATATCCATAAAAATTTAGTTTAATGTTTGTTGTTAAAATATATTTTTACACATTTTAAAATTTATAAAAGTGTTTTGTTACGTTTAAAAACTTTTTTTAAACTAATTTTATAATCAAGTTTTGACTTATAGAATAAAATATACTTTTTTTTAAATTTTATTATACATACAGTATTAGATGGAAAAACTTTCTTTTTTTTATAAATATTAAAATTTGACGTGTCGATAACTATTTAATTGTTAAAAAATCAAGAGTCTTTATATATTTTAATAATCTTACGTATTGTCCAAATATTCTAAACAAAGGCCCCCATATTATCAATAGTATAATAAATAACATTATTGAGACAAACCGTGTATCATTTAATTTGGCGTCTGATTAAAAATATATTGTGTCAAATTTTCAATTGAACACTTCTGAATTATGACTGATTCAGTGATATAATATTACTTTTTATCTAAATATGATATTTAAATCGAAGGAGATATCACCATCTGGTATAAATCTCCCAACATCTTTAATGTTTCCATCATATTCACAGATATTAATTTTTAAGAATGTAAAATTTATCTTCATTAAATATTTATAATATAAAATATGTAATAATTTTGAAGGTACTATTTTAATCTTGACAAATATTAGCCAAATTAAATTTATAAAAATAATATACCACATACACCAAATACTTTAAAAAAAAATTCTTGATTTCTTGATATTTGTTAGTAAAGGCTATATCTAACCAAGTACTTTAGAAAATTTTTTATTTATACGTTCGGTTAAATAAAAATAATACATAAATGGAAGAAAATAATGAAAAAAAATAATCCTTGTGTTATTATTTTCAAAATAGTGTTAAAATTAAAAAAATAACTATAATAAAAACATAATGAATTTTGTATAGAGTAATTAAAATAATTATCCTTGATTTGCATGTTTATGAAATAGAAATAAATTTCTTCTCCAATCTTATAAAATTTGTATAAAATTATTTGAAGAATTTTTTTTAAATTTTATTTTGCAAAACTGGGACATTATATTCCTTTGCAAGGCAAGGAATTTAAGAAGAAAATGCCAAGAGAAAAAGCATGTGAAGGTGACAACTCGGGTGATCTTTATTATTAATTTTAACTGGTATTTAATATTTTTATTTTAGTACAAAATTTAAAATTTTTTATATCTAAAAGTAAATATACCAATTTTTAATTAAATTTCAATTTAAAAGTTAAAATTTAATTTTTCAATAATTTATAATATAGTCAACTCCCCTTTAAAGATAAAATTTTTATGTTTGCCAACTTCTTCGTCCCTGCGGTGAATCATAAATGACGGGACTTGCTTCGCAGTTATTAATTGTCAATTCATTAATTACAAGAAGAGATTGGTGTATAAAATTTTGATTAGATACTCATTTTATTTTATTTTTCCATTTTTTGTAATAAAACGTAATACTTAAGTTCCCATACAATCAGACAAATATATCAAATAAAAAGAAAAAAAGAGGAATAGAATTTTAGGGATCTAACACGAAAGGAGCTCCAAATTATAAATCATTAATACATTAGCACATTTATTCACTTCATGAAACACGAAAGAAACACACGAAGATACCTATCCCTAACGATCAAACAATATGTTGAAGAGATGAGAGGCAAGTGAAGCAGTATGTTGACTATTAATTATACGCCTAAGCAAGGTTGGTGGTAAGTACATAATTTTTTTAATTTTTAATACTTTTTAGTGAGTTATATTTTAAGCTACAAAAGAATAATATAGAAAAAGACATAAATTGTAAATAAAATTATATTTATTCCCCATAATCTTTATTTTAAATTGTAATATTATTTGATTAAAAAATACAATCAACTTTTTAATCCATAAGTCTAATAATAGTAAGCACCGGTCTAATTTTGAAAGCTTTAATTATGTAAAATTATAAAAATATCTTTTTTAATTCAATACCTGTTTTGCTCATCAATTTATTAAAAAACAAAAACAAAACAAAAAGTCGCCGGACTAGATGCAGTTTGAAGTTAGACCAAAAAAATTAAAAGATGGCGTGCGACAGAAACTCCTTCCAGCATATGACTTGTTAGACTCTTTAACCGGGGAAACATAAAATTCAATTAGACTATTCAGTGATCTTAAAGGACAAAAAAAATAGGAATACTCCGTTAGTCAATATTGGGATTGGATTTTGACTCGAAGAATTCTCATGAGAGAAGTGGGCATGGTGGCGAAAACGGTGGGAAGAAAAGCAGAAGAGGTTACTGCTTTACGAGAAGAAAAGTCCAAATTTGTCCTCTTTCCATCTCTGGCGAGAGACGAGGGCATAGTGGTCAAACGGTAAGAAGAAAAGGAATCCACGTTTTCTGCCCGGGAAATGCACGCATTTTAATTTAAACTGTTTAAATTTAATTTATATGATTTAGATATTATAAATATATTTTTTATTTTTTGATATGAAATATATTTTTTTGGTAATTAACAGATATAAAATTATTGTTATTTTACCATTCGTAAATTTTAAAGTAAAATCTTTTAAATTGAAATAGAAAATAAATAAATTCTAGACCGTTAAAACCATACTAAATCCATTCGGAAAGAAAAGTAGAAAACGTTACGGTCTTACGAGAAGAAAAGTCCAAATTTGTGCAGTGATTCCATTCCCTATCATTTTCTAAATATTATTGCAATAATTAATTGGTCACATTAGGGAATTAATTACGATTTTTTAAAATTAAGAAATATTACAATTAAAGGCAAATATTAGAGGGAGTAAATATAATTCTTTCAAAATTCAATAAGCCTATATTAGTATAACAAAATACAAAATAATATGTTCGATTAAAATTAACATTAAATTACATTTCTCATTGGAGAAGCAATGATGCTTTCTGTATACCTATTTAACTTATTCACAATTTGAATAAGTCATCATTTCTGATCTCAAATAATTTTTTTTCTTTTTTTAACAAAACGAAGATAAAGAAAATTAAGCCCCTTGACTAGACTGCAAGATAAATAATTAATTACGCAACCAATATTTCTAATTTGAAACTTTCTATAATTAATATCTGTGTGAAAAGATACAACCCGCTACTCCATAGCATTAATTAATTTATATTATTAGTCAAATTGTGTGGCAACAATTTTCTCATTAAAGGTTTTGATGTAATTAAGATGATTCATAATCGAAATATGTTGTTTTGGCCAGGTGCAATGTAGTATAAAAAATTGTACCCTAACTAACAATTTTAATTTTTTGTTTAGTGTTACCAGTGCTTCGCTTCATCTAACAACTTGTATCAAAGCCAAAATTGCATATGGGATTTCTAGTAGAGCATTTGCTAAAGGGGAATTGTTGGCCAAAGTATGGTAACAATTATCCTATAACCAAAATCTAAATGTAGAATTAAGTCATAATTACAACGTATCGCTTGACCAAAGTGCAATTAAATGAAAAAATTATATCATAACTGTTAGCTATCCCGTATGTATTCTGACTGTTTATTCATTTTTTGTCAACAAAGGGGCTGTAGGCTCCACCGTTTGCTTAATTCTACCTCCCTTGTGCTTATAAATGCTGTATCAATATCGCCATAGCCATATTCACTGGAAGAGGATTGTTACAAGAACATCCCAAGAAGAAATAAGGAATGTCTTCTCACTTCACCATGTATCAACAATATTACTACAGTCAATCTCTTCCGTCTTTTCCCTCTTCAACTCACCATGCATTATTTTCTTCTCCCATTAATTCCCACCCCGTCCATCATTGCTCTAACAAGAGCTTTCATGGTAATCTAAGCTTATCATCTCAAATTCCTCTTTACGACCATATCTATACATTTATCATTCTGTATAAAAAGCTTGTATAATAATATTGCTTATGTTGTTATAGGGGTTTTGCCGTTGAAGGCTAAAGTCAACGTACCAGAGAAAAACCCTGATTTTAGGCCAAAAAGCAGCAGCAGCATATCAGAACCAAGAACTACAGACGTTTCAAAAGTAGAAGGTTTGCCACTTCCAACATTTAATTGGAATGGGATTGAAGTTAAGGAAGAAGATGAAGAAGCTTTGGAGGTACTTTTAAACATTTTCTTACATTTTGCCCAAGAAATTTTTAAGTATATCCAGCTTATAAAAAGATTAATTGATTAAATCAATCATGAATAGTTAACTTATGTAATCATATCAGAAGTGGATTTTACCAAAAAAAGCGTCTGACATGTATATTTATATATCTATTTATAATTAATTTCATTTATGAATTATTTATAAACTCGACATACGTAAGAATTTTTCTGCCCTATAATCTTAAAGCCATGTTCTTATAAATATCATGATTTTGATGTCATATATTATTTTGGTTTGACAAAGGCCTCTGTAATAAATGATGAGATCAGAACGAGAGTGGAAGCCATTAAATTGCTGTTAGAGTCTAACGAAGGAGAGAAGAGCATATCACCCTCAGCTTATCACACAGCATGGGTAGCTCTTGTAGAAGATGTTAATGGAAGTGGGTCCCCTCAGTTCCCTTCTTCCCTTCAATGGATTATTAACAATCAGCTTCCTGATGGTTCATGGGGTGATACTGATGTATTTGTGGCTTATGATAGGCTGCTTTGCACCTTAGCTTCTGTTATTGTTCTAAAACACTATAATGTTCATCCTGAGAAGGTTGAGAAAGGTAATTATTGATTATGACCCTTAGTTGAAGTGTCATATCTCAAAACATTCTTTATTCCTTTCCGTATTACTGTTCTATGTTGACCACTAACTTGCTGAATTTTTTGTATACAAATTTGAACCTACGCAATTAAATTTGACTCAATAGGAAATAGGATTTTTTTTCTTCAGTTTTGGTGACTATTACTTAATGAATTTTTTATATTCATATTTGAATATTCTGCGCAATTAAATTTTGACTCAGTAGTCCATAAGATTTTTCTTCTTTTGGTTTTTCGGCTTTCCATATGAAACAATCGATAGTCTGCTAGAAAATAGAATGTCATATTCTATCTATTATGATTATTCTTATTCTCACATGATGCTTTTTGAATGATAATAATATTAGACTGCATGTATATAAGTTTAGAGAATTTTATTTAAATCTTGTTCACTTATTTACATATAGGGCTTGAATTCTTCAAAGAGAATATAAACACACTTGAAGCGGAAAGCAGAGAGCACATGACATGTGGCTTTGAAATTATTCTCCCATCACTTCTCCAATTGGCAAGAAGTTTAGACATTGATGTGCCTGATGACTTCCCTGCCCTAAAAGAAATATTTGCGAGGAAAGATGCGAAGCTCAAAAGGTAGATAGCTACTAGTGTCTTTTTTCTTTTTCTTTTTAATTATGAGAGAGACAAATCAGCTTGAGAATTGAAAGTAGAAAAAAAGACTAAAGTAGGAATTGAAACTCAAGTACATCGCAACTTTTCAGCACTTATATACATATATATATATATATGCTATTTGAATAAGCTCTCCAATTAGCTATTAGAATCTTCATAAGATGATGATTATAATTATTATACTCATGAAATTTAGTACTAATTTAAAATTATTTTATGATCCACTAATACAACATAACATTAACATATATAATACATTTTTTAAAAATATGA
The DNA here is from genome assembly GCA_026724425.1 of Erythrophleum ivorense. Taxonomy (NCBI): domain Eukaryota; kingdom Viridiplantae; phylum Streptophyta; class Magnoliopsida; order Fabales; family Fabaceae; genus Erythrophleum; species Erythrophleum ivorense. The sequence goes on from JAIUCV010000974.1 coordinate 218,803, forward strand.
AAATATCAGTTATTTAATTACATATATAATATTATTCATTTTTTTTTTAAATTTACCATACGAAATCAATATAATAATAACTTCTAATTCAAGACTTAAATATGTGTGTGTATATATATACATACATATATATATATATATATATAAAGATAAATTAATTATATATTTTTCTCTTTTGACATGTTGTATGGGAATAGGATACCGATGGACGTGCTGCATAGAGTGCCCACATCATTGCTGTTCAGCTTGGAATCAATTCCAGGGCTTCAGTGGGAAAAGCTTCCAAAGGTGCAGAGCAAAGATGGATCTTTCTTGTTCTGTCCATCTTCCACTGCCTTTGCCTTCAGAGAAAGCAGGAATGAAAATTGCCTTAATTATTTAAACAATGTGGCCCAGAACTTCAACGGGGGAGGTATAACAAGTTTACAAATAAATGTCCTTTTCTGATTATGATTATAAATCGTATATATAATTATACTACAGAATAAAATTAATTTAACTCACATCAAAATTTGAATGATTATGACATTATTTATTTTATGTTTTCTGAAATTTTAGTCCCAGATTTCTACCCCATAGACTTTTTTGAACAATTATGGATTGTTGATCGATTGGAGCGCTTAGGAATCTCAAGATATTTTCAACCAAAGATAAAAGAGATCATAGATTATGTTTACAGGTATAACTGTCTCTTCTTTTCAACAGGTTATTGCTCAGGTCTTAGAATTGATTGTTTAAAATTATAAGATTGGGGAAAATCAAATCAAACCAACTCATAAATATCTCTACTATTTACTTAGTTTCTTACTACATACCAAAAAAATTTAGGGGGGAATTGTATTTGTCTAACACTAATTTTTATCCCCAATTGCAATGTCGTGATAAAAAATCAGAATTGACCCCCCCATAATTTCTTAGACTAATAGCAAATTACTTCTCTTGTCTAAACCAATCACTAAGTCTAACTTTAACTACATAAAATTACTAAATATTCTTCTCATTGTTTCATAGGAAATTGCATTTATCCATAATAATTTTGCTGTCATGCAATTACTCTCTATCTCCAAATAGGGTTATAATTCTATTTATAAGAAATTTTCTTCTTTATTGGGAAATTTAGTTCAACAAATTAGTAAAATAAAAATTCCAACTTAATTAGTTTTTGCATAATGCAAATTTTTCTTGCATTGGAAGAGGACATTGGAATTGGGAGGCAAAGATATAGGTTCAAATTTTCCAATAGGTGATAACAATAGAAAAACTATCTTAGTAATTTCACATATAGCTAAAGTTAGCTTTAATGTCAAATTTAGGAGATAAGAGAGTATTCTGATGAGGCTAATAAATCCAGGACTTAATCGTGATTCTTTTAGATATCCCGGGGGGGGGGTTATTATAATTGGAAGTAAAAATTGTGTAACTTCTCCAAAAGTTAATTAATTACTAAAAGGAAGTATCTTTTCAAAAATTTAGTTTTTCTTTTTTTGGAATTATATATTGAAGCTGAAATGTTAACTTAACCCAACGCCAACGTATAGCTCATAGATTTTGAAGTAGAATTAGTGTTATCATAATATATGCACGGTCATGATAAAAAAACTGGACTGAAACTGGTCAAACCAATAAAACTTAATAAATCTGTTATTAAATTGGTTCAGTTGACACATAAAATTGGCTTACCAAAAAATGGATTAAGAATTGGCCAAACTAACCAAAATTAGATTGATTCAAGGTTTAATTGGTTTTGAATTTTTATTTTTTAAATTTTTTCTCATTTCATCTTGAACAGATTTGAAAAATTGAAAATAAAAAATATTAGAAGAAAGAAGTAGTCAAAATAGAGAGAAATTTAAAAAAAAGAGAATTAAAAAAAGAGTGTGTATTTGGCCATTATTAATGTTTATGTTCTATCTTTTGGTAGTATTTCTCTTAAATAAAAAAGTGTTTGATCAAAATTATTCTTGTATCTTCACCAATATTTAAAATTAATAATTAATAATATTTAAAATTTATTAGTATTTATTTGTTATATTAAAATTTTAATGTATAAAATTTTAAAAATATATAATTAATTATCATCAATTTAACAACAGTAAAACTAATAAATGATAAATCAATACCTCCACTAATTTGATGATTGATCTAGTTTTTTAAATATTAATACATAGTAAGCTATTTATATCTTGTATCTTTATTATTTAAAAAAATATTTTGCTCTTAAACTAAATTAACTGAAAACAACAATAGAATTCTGATCAATACTAACAATAACACTTCTTCAGAAATTGGAATGAGAAAGGCATTGGGTGGACAAGATATTCAGACTTGCCAGACCTTGACGATACATCTATGGGATTCAGACAACTAAGATTGAACGGCTATGAAGTTTCAGCTAGTAAGTAGAATACCGTGTGTTGATATTAATTACGGCCATATATATATATATAGTTATTAATTTTTGTTTATAAATATCTTTGATTATATAGCAGCAATATACTTATATGTATGTGTGCGTGTGTGCGCGCGCGTGTGAGAACTTAATTTTTTTAAAAAATAATAATTAACGAAATTGATTTCATATTGGATAGATGTATTTAAAACTTTTGAGAAAGATGGAGAATTCTGCTGCATGCCTGGGCAATCAGATGAGGGAGCAACAGTGATGTTCAATTTTTACAGAGCTACTCAACTTCAATTCCCAGGGGAGAAAATTCTTGATGAAGGCAAGAGCTTTGCAACCAATTTCTTGACTAAGAAACGAGCTGCTAATAAGATCCTAGATAAATGGATCATAGCCAAGGATCTGCCAGGCGAGGTATACTTTAATCATGTTTATTTTATACTTCTAATGACGACCTTAATTAATTATGCATATTGTTGAATTAAATTTGTTTCATATAAAAATTAAAATGATATGAAGAAAGAAAATTACCCATAAATAGATGTGCAATATTTGTATTTTTATTAAGTTCTCTAAGCAATAATGACAGGTGGGCTATGCGTTGGATTTTCCATGGTATGCAAGCTTGCCTCGAGTAGAGACTAGATTTTACTTGGAACAATATGGTGGTGGAGATGATGTCTGGATTTCCAAGACTCTTTATAGGTAATTTTGTTTTCGAATATTCTAACATAAATTAATTTTTTTTTATGTATACTTAAATATATTGATATTAGAGGTATGATGATGTCAAAATGAATTTGATTATTTAGGCAGCAATCTAAATTGACTAATGCAAGACATAATCCAATTAATTACAAGTCTCACTTTAAGTCAGATTGACTGATTCAAATCACAAAAACTTGGGTTTTATTGTTTCGCTTAGTGTACTGTAAACATTTTGAGTTGAAAAGATAAGTTTTCTTTTTCTGCAGGCTGCACAAAGTCAGCAATAACACTAATCTTGAACTTGGAAAATTGGACTATGACAAGTGCCAAGCCTTGCATCGTACAGAATGGAAAAGGATTCAAGAGTAAGAAAAGCCTAATCACTTTTCCCTCCCTTCCTCACTTCATCCATACTCTAAGGCTGTTAATACAACGCTTGAGCTCTCAGCCATCCCATCCGATGGGATCAAAATTTGCAATAAATAATATTTTATTATCACGTACGAATGTTGAAAATCGATCCAAACAGATCGGACCATTCAACTCAAAACTTTTCATATCCAAATCCAGTACTTAATGTATGTATTGACAAGTTATGATGGTTTTTTACAGGTGGTACTCAGAATGTGGACTAGAAAGGTTAGGATTGAACAGAGAAGGGCTTCTTTTGGCTTATTTTTTGGCTGCAGCCAACATATTTGAGCCTGAGAGATCCCAAGAACGACTTGCATGGGTTAAAACTTCTGCTCTAATTGAGACTATTACATCCAAATATCGTGACGAAGAACAAAGGAAAGGCTTTATGTGTGAATTCAATAACAGCAGTACCTCCTTAAATGAACGGTAAATATATAACTTAAGCCTCATAATTATCCTTGTAAATATCTCATTTATCTATACTTTTTTGTCCTTCATGAAGGAAAAGGATTTACACTTATTTTATCATGCACTGCACTTTTATTATTTCGTAAAATTTATTTGAAATTGTTAAGACTTTTATTTTATTTTTACTTTTTGCTATCATATAGTTTAGTCTTCACTGATCAGTTCTTTGCTTACCTAGAATTTACATATTTGATGAATTAATTATATACGTTGCAGGTGGCTGAATAAAAACAGGAGCAGGGAGGGGCTATTGGGGACTTTACTAGAAACTTTGCATTATTTCTCCCAGAGCTCACCTACTGCTAGTTTCGATATTCTTCATGATGCAGTAAGTCTGTCTTACAAAACTATTATTTCTGAATTTTTCAAAAAAAAAAAAAAAAGAAAAACAAAAATATTCAATAATTTCATTTTGCATTATTTTGTTCTTTTTTCTCCATGATTGCAGTGGAAAAAGTGGCTATTGGGATGGCAAAGCGAAGGAGATAAGTGGGAAGGGGAAGCAGAGCTGCTGGTAAAGATGATCAATGTAAATGGTGGCTATGAACTTTCTCACGAGTTAGAACTCAACCCTCAGTACCAAAGACTCCTCCAACTTTCTAATGGACTTTGCCATCAACTACGTTCTCTCCAAAGCAACAAGGTAATTACTTGGCAATTTCAATTAGTATAATTATGAGATTTTTTAATTATTATTTATCTGCTAAATTTCGCCCTCCAATATTGGTAATGGATGCTACAATTCACCTATCTCATTTAGATTTATCAGGAAAACAACGGTAATGGAAGCTACAATAAGAACGCAAGCGGCATCTCCAACCCAGAAATAGGGTTGAAAATGCAAGAACTGGTGCAATTGGTGCTCTCTTCTAATGGCATTGATCTTAACATGAAGAAGACATTCCTCACAGTAACAAAGAGTTTTTACTATGCAGCTCACTGTGATCCAAACACTATCAACTCTCACATTAAAAAAGTCCTCTTCGAGAGAGTGATATAATATATGTATTAGCAGTCGTAATTGGTCTGTATATTTTCCCATAAGAAACGCGCAATAATCCCTCCATGAATTGTAATTTTCCGTCTACGAAAAAATAAAACATGTTTCGGATCCGTTAATTCTTTTTCATATTAAAATGTAACAAAATTCTGCTCTGTACTTTTTTCATGATGCATCATCAAGTCTGAATTTATTGAGATCTTCGTCCGGAGTTTCAAAACCAAAAGGTTAGTCTAATTTACATCTAAAAGACTATTACATTTGCAAAGAGTTTAAGTAGCATTTCTTCTGCATTAAAATGCCACAAGGATTTAATGTACTTGAATTCGATGTCCACCTTACCTCTTTTCCCATTCCCAACTTTTAAAGCCTTGTGCTTCTTTTCTAACAAAAAAGAATACTACATTTATATATTTATGAAACCATATACCTCGAGGTACCACACCCATTTGGATCCACCTTCCCTTCCTTGATTGATAGCAACCCAATGTGACAGGAATATAGAATGGGATATGACATTTTGATTGAGAAATGGTATCAAATAGTGAGCTTGCACAGGATGAGCTGTCCAATTAGTATGCATGGTCCAAGAAGAGTGCTTTTGGCCATTTTTAGGTTGTTAGCATTTAGTTATTCTGTCGCTTTGCTTATATCTGGTTTTGCTACTCATTTTATATTCATTGGAGTGTTTCAGCATTAGTGTCCCTTCCTTAACCTGAAGTGTGTTTGGTATGATGGAATTAATTAGGAAGAGAGAATGAGAATGGGAGAGAGTTTCCCATTAATTGAAAAGCGTGCTCGGTAGGATGGTGTCCTACTCCAAAAGTATTGAGATTCCTATAAATTGTGGGAATATGATTCTCATACTAATATAATGGATTCAGAAGCAATATTACCAGGAATGAAAAGCTAATAGACAATCTTGCCCTCATCCGTCCATTCCATCGTGTAGCATCCTGTGAACAGTTATTAGAAGCGTCTTAATAAGTGATATGCATGCGTGGACAGCAAAATGACAATGGTAATAGGGGCACGATTGAACCCCCAAATTCCCTCATAAACCTTCATAGATTCAATGATTTGTCCATTTTTCCTTTTTCGTACTCCACTTAATTGGCACTGTGCGGTAATCCATTGCATACAAATTTTGTTTTCGATTTTTTTTTTGGGGCTTTTGGTAAAGTATACTTTTTCTTTTTTAACCTTTCGGTATTTTCTTTCATCATTTTGGCTGAGCATCGTTTGCTTACAAGTTTTCATATTGCCTGCATTTCACTATTGGCTTGTTTATCTCATTTTTCTGTTTTATATTGACCTTGGTCTCCCCAGTAAACTCTATAGATAATTAAGAATAATTCGTATATTTTTATTTATATCTTCGCATTCAAAGTCATCCGGAACATGTATATAATAATATATACTAGTGTCAATTTAATTTTTATAATGAATATTTTATCAAAAAAATTAGTTTTTATTTTTTTTATTTTTATATTTGAGGAATTAACTTATAATTTCTAGCTGTTTGTCACTAGTTTATCTGATCCTTTTCTAGCGTCATTTCCGTCGCACATTTCAAGGCTCTAATGGCTCTCCCAACAGCTCCTTTCCTTTCTGACCTTTATGCATTAAATAGGATTAACTTTCTGTCCGTTGCTAGTTGCGTTATTTGCCTATATTGTATTGTTTTTTCCTTTTCTCCTATTCCTATGTTTTTGAATCACAAAACAGGGGATATATATAAGGCACCTTGCCCGTCTATGCAGTACGCGTATTGTATCATCTTGTCAATGAAATAAGAATTTCACAGTATTTCTCATATATTTTCATGATGTCAAAGCCCCATGTTTGAACCAACCCTCAGATTTGGCAGGTTTACCGCCCTCAACACCGAGACCGGGTCAAGTGTTCCTCAAAATACTCCAACTGCACTTGGATAGACCCATGTGTCTGAATCCAGATCCACACCTATAACCCGGGGGTCAATCATTCCTACTCATATAATCTCTGTTGAACTTGTCCTTGTTATGATAACAAGTCACAAATTGAATGGCTCAAACTACCTCCAATGGTTCTCTTTTGTTATAATGTATGTGAGGTAAAGCAAAAGATGCTTATCTCACTGGTCAAGTTACTATATTCAAACCCAATGATCCAAAATGGTTCACTTAGGATGTTAAAAATCACATGATAATGTCATGGCTTATTAATTCCATGACCCTAGAAGTGGGTGAAAACTTTATTTTATGCGAAACAACAATTGAAATATGGGAAGCCATTAGTGATGCCTATTCATCTAGGGAAAATATTAATGTTTTGCTTGAAAAAAAATTGTTTCTTCTTGATTTTAAACAGGTTGAATTGAATGTGACTCAATGTTATAATGTCCTCCACTGTCAGTGATAGCGACTTCACATTTATGAGAACTTTCCTTGGTCTTGTACTTTTGATGCATTGCTGTGCAAAAGGATTGTAAAGGAGCACTATCATGAAAAAAAAAGATTTATTGTTGCACATTCGTTCGCGGTT